>JAQGBW010000492.1:0-40419 GCA_034698625.1 Julus scanicus | reverse complement strand
TTTTAGACTTGGTTTAAGGTACGTTTATTTATCTCAAATTAAAGTACTTTCAGTGCTCATGTAAACGCAGTATAATAAATCCAATTTAAAAAAAAATACATAAGTAGAAAGATGATAAAATTGGCTTGAAGGCGAAATATATGTATATTATGATTTATTATTAAGCTACTATAAAATCTTTTTAGCGTTTTTAATATTATCTAATGTTTAAGGGGGATAACTTGTCAGGGGCCCACTTGCAATTGGGCAAGCTAACATCCTGACCAATCCGTCACTGCATGTTACATTATAAACAGAATATGGGACAAATTTATTTATAAAAGTTATGGGACATTGATATGGTGTTGATATATTCCATACAAAAAGTATTAAAATTAAGCCTAGGATTAAAATCTCGTCGTGACCGCCCCTAATGCCATTACCATAAATATGTCAATGGATGGGATTAAGGAAGCGTATGACAGTTTGAAAATATCGGCACTTATGTCGGAGTAAATTAATCACGGCATAAATTAGTCTTTTATACTTGTTTATCATTAGCTGAGGTCAGAGATTGCGGCTACGGTAGAGTAATTAGACCTCATTAAGCAGGATGAATCTCAATATCAGTGCTGTTGGTTGTTGATGAAATTCAATGAAGCATCAACTTTGTTGAAATGAATAGTTGAAGTGCTACTTTGTGATTACAACTTGTAGAAAACATGACTTATAAGAAAATGTATACATTCAAAGTCACGATTAATAGCCCGTTCATTATCAGTGTACTTATAACTTTCGAATACAATATTTTCTTAAGTAAAATGTCATAATAATTAACACCAATGTTTGAAAAATAGCATTTTCACGATTAATGTAATGAAGTTATAAGGAAACAAGCTCATGACCCAAGCTACACTTAAGTGCAAAAAAAATCGACTCACCTGCATGAATCAAGTAAAAAGTGTTTTTCTCAGCAACCAAATGTCCGATTTAAAATTGGAAAAATGAGTTTTGTTGACAATTATTCCTCTTTATAATTCGCCTAATTGTCATGAGCTTAAAGCAACCCAAATTTGCGTTGTTTATGCCAATATGCATCGTTGTACCTCTGTGGCTGTAAGTGTTTCTAAATTCAATTTGATTATCAGAGCTTAATAAACACATATACAGACATGGTGTTAATTAATGGTTTCTCGATAAAATGACCACTCCACCAAAAGTAGCCGCACGAGTTGCAGGCTATTTCTCCAGAAAAATTCACCAGAAATCTTTTCACACTAAACGAATTATAAACAGGAATAAATAGTCTACAAAACACATTTTTCCTATTTTAAATCGGGCGTTTGGTTGCTGAGAAAAACACATTTTTACTTGATTCATGCAGGTGAGTCGATTTTTTTGCACTTAAGTGTATACAAATTTCGAGATGTACATCAGAAATTCGTTAAGTTTCGCAATATCTTTCATAGACAATCTCAAAAAAAGCTAGTAATTTATGAAGAATAATTTATTTTTAAATTATGAAAATAAGTTGGGAGGGATGGTGATAATTTAGAAATAAACTTAAATTGCTGTATAGCTACAGTTTATCCAATTAAATAAAAATATTAATTTATTTGTAATTATTTTTAAGTCTATTAAAAATGGTATTTTAGAGCTATAACACGTCACTATTTAATGAAAATTAAATAGCCTGTTTTTTTCTAAAGCTAAAAAAGGATAATTTATTTTTGTAGCAGTCTTATTAGTCAATTAATCAAGAGAAAAAAGAACCTCAAGGAAAGCTATTTTTGTCACATACTTGCTACTATACATCTCAGAAAACAATTAAGCAAAGCATATGCAATTGCCGAAAATAAAATGTCGTAAATCTTAAGGACTTAACGGTTGCTTAATAACAAAAGCAACTTTGGCTGTATTCCCTTTGAAAGTTATTTCTTCTCCTTCTCTAGTTTTTCTTTGTTGTTCTTTCAATGCTGAAATGCATACCATCTGAAATGTTCTATTCTTGCAACGTCTTAAATTAAGAACATTTATGGACTTTTCAGTAATTTAGGACTTGCTTAAGCTTTGCGCATATTTCATTGTCGGCCTTGATTTTAACTGGGAATTAGTACAATAATTTTCCACGAACAAAACTTTGAGTTAAAGCTAGTAGGTTGCCTGATGTATCTTTGGAAATTGAACACTGACAAATGTGCATTTCACATAAAAAATATAAATCACTCGTGCTTTATTAATATATATTGCTGTGTGAAATTGCATTAGTTTACTACTACTACATACATTCTCCATAAAATATCAGGAATGCATATGCGTGCAGAGTGAATGAAATTAATCTTGGCATGCTCGCTATGCATTCAAGTTAAAGGTTTGCAGTACATGAAATTGATTAGTAAAATATAAATTAAGTTTTGATATTAGTTCCTATTATTAGGATACGTTCATGAGGCGTATTACCCAATTTGTATGCAATCTTATAAATTAATTCGAACTCGCATGGTTTTTTCCCCAGATATGTGGCCTTCACGCTAATAAATGGCAGGCAATAACAGATTGTGAATGACAATTTCAATAAGTTTATAACTCCCTAACTATGGAAGAGTCGTTCATTTATATATAATGTGCCATTTTATGTTAAGAATTAAGTATCATGACATTAAAGAAAAGCATTGATGCTGAGCCAAAGTAGCTTCTCTATTTAGCTTTATAAGATTATTTTTAGTTCAGAGGAAATATTAGGACATAAATCAACACGAAAGAAGTTGTAACAAATGGTCATGTCAACAAAATACAAATGACGACAGGACAACATTTTTAGTGATATAAGATTTACTAAACAGACATTGACCGATGGATAAACTATTAAAGGCTGTTAGAGCATTCGATTTTTGCTGTTATTGTGTTATTGAAACTTGATAAATTCTTCCAATTAATCATCTAAGAATTTGCCCAAAACGTTACTGAGTAAATGAACGTTTGTTAAAAATAATTATATTAACAATTATTTCAGCAATTTAAATATAATACTAGTTAAATTCTAATTTCATTTATTCCATTATCAATCTCAATCTGCAATTTTTTGCTCTTTGAGTGTTGTGGTACTATTTTGTAGCTCATTTCATTGTGAGTCAAGAAATGGTTTTTAAATAAATAAATAAATATTCTGCATGAAGTTGAAGAAAAATTGAAAACTTTTATGTTTAGCGTGTTTTCAACTTTAAATTTTTTTTTTCACAAAAAGTAAGTTGATTTATTACACTGCAATATGCCGGATTAGATGCAATTACTTTAGATGCCTTAAAACTGCGATGCAAAATCTGGTATAGCAATAGATTGTTACAATAATGCATTGCTTCTTGTTCTAATTTGAAAATTTTCCTGTTTGCGGGTGGACGATTTGACAGATGGTTTCACTCGGCAAAAGAATGGGATGTGACTTTGAATATAAAAAAATGAAACAAAACAACTGCATACGGGATTGTAGTTGACTTAGACTATTTTAAAAGGTCCTTAGACACAAAAATAGAGTAAAACCCGTGATCAGTAACAACCATTAAAAAGTATAAAAGTAATCGTTGTTAAAGCAGTATAAATCGACTAGAAGTGTTGATTTATAAATGGCATGGAACAGTTTGCGTTGCAAGGCCTGAGCACTAAAACATGACGAATGACTGATGATAAACGGAAAAAATGCTTTATGTAAGTGTTTGCTTTGATATGTTAGTCACATCAAACAGCAAAGCAACATCAGCCGCCTGCTTTTTCCCTCAACCGAGAGATGTCACGTGTCAGGTGTCGCATGGTTTGTGCTTGGTGTAACATTAGTGAAACGCTTTCTAAAAATAGCATTCATATCAAAACTAAATTAACTAAATGGGGCCCCTCCAGTGATCGCATCAACATCATAGTTTTAATCTCCTTCTACGATAGAGTCAAATAAACTAGAGTGCCAACAGCAACACTATCCATTAACATGATGATGTAACTTACAAGCGCTAGCTAGGTTCAAAAAGATATAGAAACATAGAGAATTTTTTTTTTGAAATATCACTTAAATTACTTGAATTGAAGTAGTAGAAGAGTTTGATAAGCAATGCTCTTCTATTTTCACGCTTAAATTAAACTTTAGCAATTGAGGTTATTCTAAACTTCTAGAAAGTTTTGAAGTTGGAGCATAAATTGTGCAAAAAAGTGATGCATATATATATAAGACCATTGAAGTGCTGTTCAAATGAATAAATAAAGTAAGGTATAAAAATTGCAAATGAGCCTTGAATAATTCAAAATCACATTTTAAATGCATAGAATTCGTCAGTTTGATAAATCGTTTTATCATTCTTGAATTCTCATTTTCAATGCACGGTCCATTCATTAACTTTACACTTTAAAACAGGCATGAAATGGAAAATTGGTTTAAGAATAATATTTTCTGCGATTTCTTTCTTGGTAGATGAACAAAAATTGGAAATATCAAAACTTGGATTAACAACGATTCCAATTTAAAATCTTTTGATCAGCTTAAGATAACGTTGTTCCTTATGAATTATACCGGTATTTTTCAATTCGTTTTCTGACTGTAAAAACCTGTAACCCAAATTTTAAGATGCTTTCAAAACAAAAGCCTGAAGGGTGCACTCCATTTAATTGTAAAATAGTGAAATTTGTGATGCTTATGGCTAAATGTGGGTGGCATTTAACAAAGATCAATTTTTTTATCAAATAAAAATAGTACGCAAATGGCAACACGCCTAAAATTTTTCCTCCCGTGCCACACTTCGATCATTCGCCCATTTACCAAATGAAATTCTTTTTCGGATGTCGTATGCCTAATGACAAACAGCATTTTCAATGCAAAAGGCGTGGTCTCACTTGATATAAGATACATGTAATGGAAGAGAAAGTGAACATTTGTTAGCTTTTGCATGGTTTTTTTTTTTGCATAAGAAGTCCCTACGGTCTATGCATGTACATGGCTATTCAAACTAGGGCACCCTCGTACATATTGTGATGAATGTATTTATAAATAGATCGTTAGTTTCGGCAAAGGTTGCCAAATGCTCTTGAGCATTACAATTAATGCACACATGCTACTGGATTGATAGCGAAAGTCGAATAAATATAGGCCAAGAACTTGATAATGCTATTGTGACAGACTAAGCAGATAATACTGCGTATCTTTTATGTATTTTGGAAGGTGCACATGGGCTCAAATCTTGGCAACCCTTTGAATTTCAAAACCTAGTGAGTCCTTATTCCTTTCGTGCTGCCTTAATTCGCATGTTAACGGTTTTCGACTTTGCTCGCATTATTTGGCACGCTATGTACATTTTTCGTTGCCAATATTTCCTTTTTACAAATTCATACGCTTTTCTATGGCATATTTTTCGGTCGCATGGGAATAATTTGTAAATATGTTGCACGAACTAAACTTAACCTATAATTAACGGGCGTTACGTTCATGAAGTTTTAATGTCGTTTTATATAGTATTTTTTAAACAAAGTTTTAATATCCAATTATTGTATGAAAAGTACAAATTATGATCGGGATGAAAAACTCATATTTGATATTGGTGAATTCATTCTGTGTTGAAAAGCTATTTTACAAGTAAAATTACATTGAAAAATCGTCATTATATGTGAAACAAAGTACATGTACGAATGTATGATATGCTCTATTCGAACAAAAAAAAAATATGAAGACAAATGTGCAAAGTCAATAATTCAAAGGTATCCTGAGTTGCTGGGTTTATTTCCACTTAGTTGGCGTTCTTTTCCTGCAGCATTACTAAATCCGTGCCAGAAGTCATTTTTCAACACAGACAAGTTATTATTGAACGTGACGTAACGCGACTTCCTTTCTTCCGACCTGAGCGGCAGGGAAGGCACTGGGGAAGCGTACTGGGCAGACGACTGGCTTAGAATTTGGTGAGCCAGTGACTGAAATTTGGCAGTTTTAGTTGAAGATTGCAGTTTTTCGGGGAATGTGGAATTGTCGGCGTGCTGACCGCCATTGTCTGTTGATTTCCAGGTCACGTTGGAAAAAGTCAAGGTGGGTGGAGCGATTGTGGATATATAGTTTGTAAATGGCGATTTTTCGGGTGGGACGCCCTTGGCCATGCCATATTTGAATGTTTCAGATTCTGGAATAGCAGGACTGCTTTTACTCAATTCTGGCATTGGACGATCCCGCAAAGGAATGCTGCTGGCACCATCAAATACTTCACGAGAAAAGGGGGTGGAAGACCAAAATTTAATGGGCTTTATCGAATTTGTCACACCCAGCTCCTCCTTTGTTGCGGTCCTTGATTCAGCTTTTCGTGTAGCCTCCACGCTGCCCATGAGGGATGATGGATTGCCAACCATGGTTCCCCGACCGGAGGAGTGATTAGTGGCTAGTTCAGGAGTTGGACTTCGACTTCCAAGCGATGTCGCATGCTCTTGTGACATCATTGGAGTCTGTCTCGAGGGAGTTTTCATTTTGGTGCTGGGCTCGTTGGACGTAGGCATTCCCAAATGCTCAGACAAGAGCCACGATGCTTTGGCCACTTCTTCCTCTATTTTTGCAGTTGCGTAATGGTTGCAATCTTCGAGGTAAGACATGATATCAGCTAGAACAAAAAAAGTTTGGCGGTGGTTATGGTATTATAATATTTAGCTTTAAGTTCACAGCAACTTCCGTACAATGATATTTTTTATATGCTTTATAAATACAGAACACTATTTTATACCTTGTATAGTTTTGATGGACTGTGCAAAGTTGTCCTTTAGCAGAGATATCCCATTCTCTAAATCCTGTTTGTCTTCCATAGATTTCACTTCTGCTGAATTCTTTGGAGGATTTTGCCTGAGCGAATGCGTGGATAAAACCGCTGGAATGTCAGCTGCTGCATACATTTGCAAAATGTGTCGCCTTAATTCCTCTAGTTTGTGGTCCAAGAGTATGATAACTTCAGTTTTCATAGAAAACATATTTTCCATTGTAGCTTTATGCTCTTCCGTGATTTTTGTTAACGAAACTGCAAATTCTTTTTCCTTCCCATGAATGTACCGATGGTACTTTTTCACCTTTTCCTTGAGGTTTGAGTGTCTCTCAACCAAATTCTGGTAACTAGCTTCAGTTTCTTCCACCCTTTGTTTGTAATGGCCAGACTCCTCTTCGGCCTTTGACACTTGCAGTTTAAGAGCAGAATTTTCGTTTTTAAGGGTAGCAAGACTGAATTCTTCCTGGGGTTTAGCCGTTTTCATGTGGTTTTCGTTAACTTTTGCCAACTGGTTCTCCAATTCGATATCCTTGAGCTGCATTTGCTTTTTCAAATCATTAACGACTTCGAGTTTGTTCCTCTCAATTTGTTGACATTTTTCCTCCAAAGATTTAATGCTGCTTTGTAGCTTCCTAATTTCTTCGCTCGCATCACTTTTCACTTGGTGCTTGTGGGCTAGACCTTCTTGTTGCTGAGATTCCTGGTATGCTTTATACTCGTCTCTCAATTGAGAGATTTTAACTTCGTAGCTACTTTGTAATTCACCCTAAAATAAGAGTAAGGAATATTATTAGTTTTGCTACACCAATCTTAATAATCAAAACATTTCAGGTCCTGTGAAAGTATTTTGTACGTATCCCAAAAATAGAGGAGACTACTTATATCCTAAGTTATGAAATAGTGCATCATCAATTAAATTTTGAAAGAGCCCCTCTCACGACCAATTACCACCCTTTATTTCAAAGGAGATTTTTACGATAAAGAATTAACCTTGGTCTTTTATACGAGTTTTGTAAAAATAATTCCAGACTTTTTCATGGACGAAGTACATTTTCTGACGACTGGGCACAGTTTAATAATTAAAATAGTACTAAATTTGAACTGGATTAGCTTCAAAAACTAGCACTAAAGGCATGTTATAAAAGAATATATCCACACTGCATATAAATGTATAAAAACTGCACATTTTTCTATTTTACCTTTTCTTTGGCATGGTTTATCTGCATGTTTTTTAAAACCAAAAGGAACCTCTGTTTCTGATCAACCAAGAACGGTTCTACATCTGCAGACAGTTTCTGTTCTAAAAGCATCAGCGCCTTCTCTTTTTCTTTGTCCTTTTGATGTACCAGCGTTTGAAGTTTCTCTTGATGGAGCAATTCTTTGCGTAGCTCTGCTTCGGCAAGCGCACGTCGTTTATCTTCTTCTGCTTTGAGGGTGGCCTCTTTCACTGCTTTACTTTTTTCTTCCTCGATCTTACCAACGAGGTCGCTAAGCTGTTGCTTCGTAGCGGTATCGACAGTCTCCAATTGCTTTTTCAATCCCTCTATAATTTTGCTGTTACTGGCCGATTTCATACTGCTGAGGAATGCTTGTTTTTCTTTTTGAAACTTGAATTCCATTTCTTTTACAGTCGCTTTCAATTCTTTTGCATTTTGTGTTTGTAGCTCTTGTAATTTCGCAGTCGTTTCTTTAGATAGTCGTTCCTCTAATTTCCTGAGATCTTCTACTTTATTTTTATTCATTTCAATTTCCATATCAGTCAAATGTTTCTTGTACAAATCTTCGGATTGTTTAACTCTCTGCAATTCATAAAACAAATAGATGTTCGAAGTTTTAAAAATAACTGAATGAACGCTCGGATGTTTAATTAATTATACTATTCAGAATTCAAGTCGGCCTTCAATTCAAAGTTTCGTAAAGAAAAATGTGACATAAAACTTGCGTTTTCCAATTCCTCAATTTGCTCGAGGTAGTCGTCAATGTAATTTTCGGAAGTGTCACGAGACTTGTCCAACTGCTGGGCTGCAATTAATTCCTTTGCTTTAGCAGATGCCCGCTCTTCTACAAGCAATGCTTGTTCTTTCTCCCAAAATATTTTGGCTATAACATCAGAAGCTCACTTTATGTCTAGCAAAATTTAGCACTAAATATTTAGTATATTTAATAGAAAATTTAAAATTACCTTGCTTTAACCTGTCTTCAGTTTGTTTGGCCACTTCTACCTTAATTTTATTAGCGACTTCATCGTCATTTGCATTTTGGTTATGCTTGCTCTGGAGATAATGTTTAGCAAGCTCGTCTTTCATAAACTGCACCTTTTTCTCCATATCACTGACCCAGATTCTTTTCAGTTCTTCAATTTCGGTTTCCTTTGCTGCATCCCATTCTTTAAAAAGATTATTTTCAAGTTGATTTTTTTCCTCACAAACTTTTACGTATAACGTTTTCACATCATCCAATTCTTGTGTTAAAACATCCATCTGTTGTCTACAAAAATATTGAGATAAAGGCCAAATTAGGTCAATTCAACAATTATGTACTGAACAATCAATACCCCAACTCAAACAAAAGACACTCGGCGTTTGCCACCCTTAAAACATCATCATCACTTATTCCGAACTTCAAAGTTTTTAGTCACTTACTTGTTGTGTCTCTGTAATTCGTTTAAATGTCTCTCCATTTCCTCTCGGCTGACTCGAGTGGCATCATCATGCAATTGAAGGCAAGCATCTCTACAATCATTAACTGCTCTTTGTTTCTCTTCATTATAAACTAGCTCCAAATTAACGATTTTGTCTTTAAGGTTACAAATTTCGGTTTCCAGATTGTTTATGGAAGAAGATTTTTCTTCTATGCGTTGCTTTGCTTTATTTAATTCGATTTTTAGAGATTTTTTCTCCCTTTTCAGAGTGTTAATTTCCTCATTTCTGTCGCTTTTCTGACAGTTTTCCTTAGCTTCTTGCAGTTCCTTCGTTAGTGCGGTGATTTTTCCCTGACTTTGAAGATAGTTGCATTTAGCTGATTCTGCAGCCTCCTGCAGTGTTTTTACTTTGTCTTGGGCAGCCTGATAATTAGTTTGCAATTTACGGAGCTGTTCACTTTTATTTTGCAGGCAGCTAAGGGATTGCACTACTTCGCTTTTTAAACTAGTCAGAAGGCTATTTTCCATCGAAGTTGATAGTGAACCATTACCATTCCTAAACAGAAACAAAAATATATTTGTAGTGCTGACTTTATGTTCAAGTCTCAAAATATAATCAAATTCTCTCGATGATTCGAAAATTTGAGTTCTTTCAAATTTCATTGGCATCACTTATTACAAAAAATTAAACTAAGTCTGAGCTTCCAAGTCATTGATGACAATATAAAAGTATATATTTCTCATTAGGTTTTAGAAAAATTTGTCTACTGTACTTGTTTTCAAAAATATCTTGGAGATTTTAAAAATACCAAATTGTTTAACATACCCAGGAGTTGTAGCTGATTGAGCAACACCATCTTGACTGAGGGCACCATGACGGGAAGCAGATACAAACAAATCTAGCTCCTTCTGAGTAGCGGCCAGTTCTTTCTATTAGGATAATGTCATAATTTACAAATACGTTTGAAAAATTTAAACAATTTAAAAACAAGTAATTTAAAAATTCTACTAACTTTTAAACTAAGTACCAGGTCGTCATTATAGTTTCCAGTTGCCTCTCGTGAAGATGCACTTGGTGGTTCTTTGGCTGGGAAATATAATTTAAGAAATTTTTTTATTTGAAAATAAGGGGTCAACGAACCCAAAAGCTAAAATACTTACCTTCCCGCATGAGCTTTTGGCATTTATTTTGGCTGTCTTCCAACGCTTTTAATAGTCGGTTAACTGTCTCAGCCTTCTCCATTTTAACTTCTTCACATTCACGGGTTACTCGTTTTAGGTTTTCTTGGAATTTTTCTACTTCTGTTACCTACGAGATGAAACGTTTGGTTTTAATGCAGTTATATCTACACATTTTCAATGGCAATTTCAAATGCACAAGTTTTCCAGTATCACCTTTGTTTGCAGCAAATCCTTGATATCTTCCATCTCCACTTTTAAATGATAAACTTCCTGTTTATGTTTTTCCATCAAACTTTGCAGCATCGTGTCATGATTTTGCCTAGCACGATTTAAGTTTTCTGATTGTTGCATCTCTTCAATTTGTACTTGCAAACTTTCGATGGCAGAGTCGGCGGCTTGCAGCTTCTGAACTACCTACAATGCCATTGTTTCGAAAGTTTTAGATAAATCTAGGTAGCAAAAAACTAATCTTAAAAAATGTGTTCTGAATATACCTCATTTCGATTTGTAGTAATTGATGTCAGTTGCATTTCAGTAGCTCGTAGCTGACCCTCCAATTTGGATATAGCATTCTTAGCAGAGTCCATTTCTCTTTGACTTGCTTGTAAAATTGAAGCATATTTTCCATTTTCACCTACCAATGATATTAAAAATCTGGGATTAGCTCATATCAAGGAAATGCTTTAGCATTAATTGTTTATACCACTCATACTTTTCATGGCAGTCAAATGGTCAGCCATGTCAACAACTTCTGCATTCGTTTGTTCTTTCAGATTTTCCAAATTCTGCTTTAGTTGTTGGATTTCACAGCATCTGGCATTATAGAGAATCTGCAGTTGTCCAAACATTACTTGATCAATAGGTTCTCCTCCTAGAAAACATTGCAAAACAAATTTATAATGATATTAGGTCAAAAACAGATAATTTTCTTTTAAACTCCAAAAGTCAATCTTAGTATCTATTAAACAAAAAGTCACCAGGAGAAATAAAATGTTGTTTATCCACTTCATTGTCATTTAGGGCTTGCTTCTTAAATTCAATTGTCTGTTCAACTGCTTCCCTATGATAAGGATGATACGCTACTATTTCATTTGAATCCCCATAGTGGACGCCGTTCGTCATTTTCTCTTGTATTTGCGGCTGATGTATTTCATTTATCAAGTTTTTATCAAGTAGCCCACTTTGAAACTGGTCTTTTGATTTACCCCACTCATCTACATAAAATTGGCCTTCCCATTCTTTGCTCAAAGGTTGCCCCACATGAGAACTCTCTGGAATGCTGTCTTCAAATTCAACTGATGAATCGCCATTAAACGTTTCGGGATGCATTTGCTGAAATTTTTCATTTGTTTCTTCTGCAGTGTTGTAATGCTTGTCGAATAAAGTGAAGGGTGTATGGAATGGAATTTCCCCTGCAGCGCCGTTATTAACATGCTGGTTGAACATGTTTTGGTAAGCGGGTTGTATTCTGAAAATAAAGATTATCTAAAATGTTGGACTGAAATTATGGTAATATCGTTAAATAATCGCAACACAAAACTTACTGTAAATTACTGCTACTGATGTCACTTTCAGAATGGATACTATTTTGAGTCGGACTATCATGCTGTATTGATCCATCCTCATCGTCGTCATCATCAACTAAGTCATCAAATGCACCTACTAATTCCTCTTCAAGCTGAAAGATTTATTTTTAAAAAAAGTTTCAAACTTCATGAAGCCTTTATAAATGTGCTGTATGCAAACTTTTCAGTATATAAACAAATCTCGAAAACGTGTGAATACAGCCTAAATTATCAAAAGTTGACTACAATTACTTGTGGTACACTTTAATTTAATATTTTGATTATATTTGGAAGTATATGCGAGCTTTATCAAACCGCTTTTTTATGTATTCCTTCATCTTCATCATCCTCTTCATGGATTTCAGCGGGGAGATCGAAATTTAAGCTAACAGCAGGATTAAACATGCTGTAGCCTGACTCCATTTAAAAGAGGACCTGAAACCAAATTACTGATTAGTAAGGATCAATTATATTTACATAAATACGATTTATCTGATATATTGTGATGAAAATATCAATGTATCATCAATTTCAATCACTGATCAATTGGCAACCAACAAAACATCGATCTGGGAATATTTTCTACGATTTGGCTTGAAAGTGGGACTTTTAATTAACCAGAATACAAGAATTAAAATGAATAGTGAAATACGTTTTTGAGACACCCTGTAACAAATTGTTGCATTGTTTACTGTGCTTCTAGTTTCCTTCTATGCAACACCAATTTTAAGTAAATTTGCATTGCATTTAACGATGTCATTCGACTTGCTACATAATAAACGATAACTTCAATATTGAAGCTATCAAATACTTCATATAGCATCTGTTTCAGCAAACCACGCTCAAGTACAAGCGGGAAATTTACTGTAAACAAACGGTCGCATGCACACAAAGATCTGCAAAGAAATGCAGTATAGTTGAATTTTACTTACGCTTGTCACTGCACGGAACAACGATTGAAATTGTAACTAAACGCTCGGACTCTCCATCACAAGTTGTTATCCAAAATAACTGAAAAAAGTAGTAAGGCACGAAACATTGGCAGTAAAATTTGAACTCCTATGACCATTCGATAGCGCTCCTGACAAAGGCAATCTTTTAGCTAAAGCGCCGTTGCAGTCAAATAAAACCCAGAAGCTCGCAAACATGGCGGATGATATTGATGTTGGAGATGAGGGCGAACAGCAACAAAAGCCACAAAAGAAAGCTGCCAAACACGATAGCGGTGCTGCAGATTTGGAAAGAGTAACAGATTATGCCGAAGAAAAAGAAATATCCGGAGATTTGGAGGAGGTAAAGATTTTCACATATTTTTTATTGTTAGAAGGACCCACGCGTTCTGTATGTACAGGGTGTCACCATGAACATGGCGTAAGCTGATTATCCCCACTAAATCTTACGGATTTTATTCGTTCTCTTATTATTGATGATAATTTATAGTACGTGTTCGGTAGATTGGCACAGTACATTACAGCGTGTGATGCTGATGCGATTATTGCACATTGTTTGATGTATTTTTCATCATTCGAAACAATCGCAAGGCCTGAGGCAGTCTGCAAATGCATTCACTCCATGTTTTGTATTGTTCAATGCATGACAAAATAGTAGGAAGATTTATAAGTTGTACAATCAAAACATTAATCTAGTTTATAGATGTAGACAATGCAACATGCGATTCGTTGTATTTCCGGCTGGTAATGACACCATTAATGGACGACCCCGTAATTGTATAAACGCGGAAGTTTAAAAAGAAGCTATTGAGGTAACTTCTTGTAAATGAGTATTTGAATCATCATCGAGTGTGTGTAAATAAAGTGGGATTCAATGAACCACATTAGTCACACGCGTTCTGGGATTGACAATATTCGTTAAAACTATATTATTCCAGATTTTTGAAACTCTTTTATACTATGTTAAATGTAACGCAATATCCATCTGTTGCAGGTGTTGACAATTAATCTATGACCTGTGATCCTTTGCAACTCGCTGTGGCATTTCAAACATTGGGCCAAACCCCTAATACCCATACATTTGAAATTTGGCATTAGCACACCACAATTGATTACTTCATATGGTTTTTATTCCATAACTGCACATGGAGTACAAACCACGAATCCTGTTTGCTTATCTTTTTTTTAGTAAAATTGCATTATTTCTTGAAGTCTACACTTGAAGTCTTGATGCCTACATCTGAGTTTGATTGATTCCTTAGCGGGTTTGCAGACCTGGCTGTGCTGAAACTTGCACTGTCATATGTGCCACTACATCATGGTACATTGTCAAGGGTGTTTATGTGACGAATTTTAGATTTTACTAAGCCCTATATGTTTGAATTGATCTCTGATATCTTCATTCTCCAGTGTGCCCTCGGTTGATATTGCCATTCAATTTTTGTCTTCTTCTTAGGCCCCATAGGCTTTAAAACATGTGTTCATTTATTGTTTTTCCTATAGGCAATGACCCTTATTGGCGATAAGCGATGTAAGGAATATGCAGAAAAGGCTGCCAGAGAAAAAGAATTGGCAAAGGTCATCATTCGAAAAGAAGATGTCGAACTAATTGTGAGTTTTAAGTTTTCTGTTCTTTATAAAACAGTTTACTACTAAAAATAGAATAGTTTTATTACGACAATTATGTGTCTGTTACTCTTGAGTGGCAAGAACTTATTCGTTTAAGTAGGCCATTTTCTTTATTTCTTATAACCAAATTTGATTACACTTTATTCAAAGTTGTATAAGTATTGAAGTTTATTCGGAACCCTGCAAATGTTCATAAAATATTGTATTCTGATTGGAGACAAATGTTGACCTACACATCAATTGGTCAGTAATGGAAATTCAAGCTTAATTACTAATGTCTTTTGTGAAATAAATGTGTTGCTCTGGACTGGGTTTTCCGCAGGATTAGCATCCTACAGTGATCACCACGATCCGTTTTCTTGGCAGTCAATTTTCAAATGGTGCTTCGTTGTAGTAAGGCCAGATGTCATGGCTTACAAATGAACAATTCATCTTTGATTAATTGTCTCTTCTCCTTGATTGATTGTGTTGCAATAAAGTATTGCTTGTCTGCTGAGGACATAAAAGATGCATTGGGGCTGATTGGAAATTCTGCGTAAATTGCATTGGTAGCTCTCGATTTGAGATTTTGTCTCAAGTTTTAAATCTTTTAACACCCCGTGGAGATGCATCCATCCCCAAATGCTTAATTTTAACGGTTTTTTTGTGTGTCTAACATACATCATTCTTAGGCTTATATAATCACTCTTTGCAATAATGGGACTTAGGAGAATTTTGAGAGTAACTTTCATCACAAAGTGATATATTCTTGTGGGACAAAACTATATACCATCTGATACTTGAAAAACTTTAGATATGAAACATCATAAAGCCGCAATGATTTTTATTATTAAGAATTAGTCATATTGTGCATCTATAAATTTCGTTTTGACAACTGAAATTCTAGACCCAGTCTTCATTTTTTCAGGAGCTAATTTCCAATTCCTTATATGATAGATTTTTTTGAAACTCATATTTATAAAATAGGCTTTGATAACATTTGATAGTATTAATAGGAAAAAAGATTGTGGCATATATGAATATTTAGCAGAATTTTTAAATGTCTGTATTTGCATTGGATATATTGTAGAACTGTACAAACTATGGACAAAAAGAATTTCCCGATGTTTAACTAATACGTAAAGCAAAGTGAATACACCAGATTAATTAGCCAAATGTTCAGGTCAACTGACTTTATGATTTGGATCACCGACCCATCTATAATTTTGAAATCCATAAAACTGATACTGTCACTTACCAAGCGACAGTTCACGTCATAACATCAGTATGCATAACGTTCAATAAATCCAATTTTAGAAAAGAAAAAATACAAACATTTTTAAGATTGGTATTTTGAGTCGGAACGAAGTTAAATTCTTTGTTATCCAATAGCAAATGCAAATTCCATGGTTATGGGAATGTATGTTTGTGAAAATTTAAATATAATCTCTCTTTTTTTTTTTTTTTTTTTTTCAATGAGTTTTATTTAGTGAGAAGAATATATTTGTTTTTATTAAGCATTAAAAACTACTATATTGTTTTATGAATATTTGAAGCAATTTCATTTTATCAGTGTCATTTTACATATACAAAGAAATGAAATATATAACCAGATGCTGTCAAATGAGTATGTGGGTGGTTCTTTGAGAACTCAGCCACAACATTCAATATGCAAAGACATGTATTTGATCATTCATCTTGGTGGGAGTATCATGTAAACTAAACTAATCACAAAGGCTTATTGGTAAGAAAACAAAGTCTGTGGGTTATTTTTGTTTGGGGACTGAAATTCCCTACTGAGTTTTGCAAATCTTATCAAAAGGCTTTTCTTCCTTCATTTGTTACTCGTTCGGATGACTTAGATGAATATTAATAGCATAATGAATCAGACAATGAACATATAAGTGCATACCATGTATGCTTGTTCCATTGTAATAATATGAGATCGCCCCCTACAGGATTGACCAATGTATTTTAGAATAGGATTCCCACGGGCTTATTCTTTCATGCAGGCAATTTATTTCTGTGGCATTTTGTTTTTTGACATTGCGAGGTCTATTACATTGTTCGAGCAATGGATGAGGTAGTTGTCTTCATGGCAATGTTTTTGAGCACATATATCATCTTGCTATATGACAAGGACCAACAAATGAATGAGCCAAATTGAAAATGAGGTGTGAACACCATTAGCACGCTATAAAGCGGTGTTGCAAAGATGTATGGAATGTTATATAGCAATTTATCTGTGTAAAGCAACATTATGATTAAGATTAATGAATTACATGGTGTACAGGATGATGAGTTAAGTAACAATGGGACCTTTGTATGAATATACATGTACAGTCCCTGTGTCATTATGTTCTACATTGCATGTAATATGATAAAGTAATTCGAGCTATTTTTCCTTAGTTACAATGTGCTTGTTTCGGCATTCTCAAAGTGATAAAAGAATTAGCAATGGATTAAGCTAAGACAGTTTCAAATCCTTTGTAACTGTCAGAAATCCATCTTAAATTTTGCATCACTAAATTCAGCAATGCTGTGTGCCTACTGATTTAAGAATTTTACTATGATATATAATGCAAAACAAAAATTATGCGCATTCTTAATCATGCTCGATGTAATTGATATGCATATTTAAATTTGTCATTTAATCCATAATAATTCCACCTTTAAACACTAAATGAAGTAACGATGTGCTGTGCGATATCATCTTGATTCAGCGAGTTTTTAGCCGTTCTATTGATATTTTTATACATATTGGGTGCGAAATTCATTATAATCTGGATTATCGAAGTGAAGGAATTTTGTTAGAGGAATCATAAAACCAGCTTAAAAGCGCTAGACTATAATTTCATCAAAGCTTATTTCTCCAAACGTGAAATAATCCCCTGTAATAACTTCTATACGATTCAGTGATTTGTTGATACGAACTGCAGAAAATCGTTCTTGAGGAAATTGTTTCTCTTCCTAAGCTAACTTAACACTCTTAGCAAGAGAACACACTAGTACAAACTTAAGTGTTTTCTTGGGTGATTACCTCGAATTTGCTCCTGTTGATTTATTCCAAATGGCGAAATTGCTTTCGGGTATCCAAAATTGCTTTCTTATTAGATGTCATGCTAGTTTGTGGCACTATTGATATTAATTATTAAGCGCACGCCCTTAGTTTACAATGTTCTTAGTTATTTTTTTGGATTAATTGAACCACATTTTTCATTATTTTATCATGTTTAGTCATTCCGTTTAAAACAATGTAAGACGTTTGTCTAATCTATATTCTTGATACCTTTAGAAACATCTTCTCATCTCAGTAGCAGATCCTGTTGCTAATAAATTCTGTTGTTTTACTTCCCAACCTGCAGGTGGTAATGTCTTCCAACAATGTAATACAAAAATAAGGCATTGGCAATACTTTGTAACTGTCTGAATTCCATCTACACTAGGCATTTATTGTCCTTCTGCATTTTCGTCGATTCATGCCAGGGAACAACACCCAAATGCTCACCAACTTTCTGATTCTAAGCAAATAAGGCGTAAAGCGCGATTCATGACTCCACAAATGGATGGTTGCATCAAAATAACATCAGTAAATATTGAATAAGAAATGACATGGGTGGTAACAACATGGAAGTGGGACTCGAATAAGAGCCCGGAAATTGGGATACACTCATAGTATTTGAAACGTTTAAGGGATTTATGTTTTCCAAATGTCTTTACTTGCTACTATTCACAGCCATTGTACTCGTAGCAATCTTATGTTCAGTGAAACGTCTTTGTGAGATTTTTACAACTTTTCGAATCGACCAAAAAGCCTGTTTTATTATTTTTTGGCTGTATGTGTGGCATAGTTGACAATTCCACACTATGCCACACCAACTTATGGTTTTTATTTTTTGTGTGTGTTTGATTATATCTTTATGACATCGTAGCAGCACTAGCATGTGCCAATAGGTCTACAGATTATAACATGGTTTATATGATAGACTTGTGAAGGTGGTTATGGTTGTCCACCATAAAAATGTTTAGTACCGCCTTTCTATTGCACAGCAAATCGATTAATCAATGAATCTTTCTAGCTTGGCTTTCATAGGTCTTTTCTCTATTAGCAATCAAATTCTGCTCCAATAAGTTCATTTCTTCATCAATAACTAAAATTGGACTTTAATCCAAAGTGGGTAATGGGTTATAAAGGAGTTTTTCCGATTCCCAAATGTGACATTGTTTCATGAACATTAGCCTATTTATAATAAGTGCTTCGATTGTTGGGCGGCATTATTTATTGCTGCTGCGCTTTAGGGGTGTGCTTGCACTGTCGCATTTCTTACTCCAGGTTTTTTATATTCATGAATTAATCATGATCAATTCTGGTAAATGGCTTTGAAACGTTCCTGTATGGCTTTCATTATGTAGAAGCATTCGAGTTTTAGCGACGAATCGAAATTTGTACCCAAGCTATTTGGCAAAATGTAATCAGTTTCATCTGCTTTAGCAGTTTTTGCATGCGA
The DNA here is from genome assembly GCA_034698625.1 of Julus scanicus. Lineage (NCBI taxonomy): Eukaryota > Metazoa > Arthropoda > Diplopoda > Julida > Julidae > Julus > Julus scanicus. The sequence goes on along the minus strand of JAQGBW010000492.1, from coordinate 21,222 downwards.
TTTCCTATTTATCGAATATTCCAATTCGTGTGATGCATACCTTAAGCAATGTCTTTGCCAATGCTCTTCAAATCGCTCGAAGGTACTTTAAGGTATGAGCCAGGTTTATAATAGCGTGAGTTTGAAGATAAAATTTACAATGAATAATGTGAGATTTTAAAGGACTTGCTGGTCATGCTGCATTTTTCAGTCTGCATAGTTCAGGAAGTTGTTAAAGAAAATCAAAAACACCACTTTAAAATTTTGTCTGGCTCAGATTTCAAACCATTATATTGCCCTTAAACCAAAATTGTCAACAATTCTGATATGCTCACAATCGCATTGAGCATGTCAATTTAGAAAAATATGTAGCTTTTACAGTTAATTTTGTTCTTTTACGAAAGAAAGATGGAAAAGTAATGCACAATAAGATTTTTTGGCGAATTATTTATTAGGTAAAATAACAAAATAAATATATTGCACGTACGACATGTTTTAACTATTTTTCGACTTATAAACCAAGGCTCTCGATCGACACATTTCTCACATTCTGTCACCAAATTGTGTACACCTCGTTCATAAAACTCAGTTTCCTAGGACAGTAGCCACCTGCAAATGACAATTTCAAGACTTATTCGTTTTTTTTTTTTTGTTACTACCTGCTTTTGTCACTTTATCCAATAGTAATTTAACAGTAGTGTGATGCTCGTGTCGTTTCTGTATGCCTTTCCATGTTGCATTAACACTAAAGCATCCCTGTCTATGCCAATTATGACCGACATGAAAAACTAGGCTTACGGCAAACTAATAGCCGTAAATCCCAAATCTGTTGTGGCCTGATTTAGGCTGAGGTTTGTCTCTTGGTAAATTTCAGCATTTTGCTCTTTCCTTTTTCTGATTTCAGGACCATCTTGTGCTACTTTCTTCTGGTATGATGCACAAGTTGTGACTTGAGGCGGGTAAGCTCCCTAAGCTATCAAAAGAGATTGTCCTAACTCGATTAATACTTTGCCTTCACTAGAAATCGATAACTTTGGGAGAGTATCTTGGACTTAAGTTGGTTTTACGCTTGATAAGGTGTGAGGATTAGAAGCTATAGGGTAGCTTACATCCAATTTCATGCAATTGAGGCGTTTTAGGGCCACTCATTCGTCTTTTCGATTATCATGGCAAGGTTTTCGCTAATAGCATAAAGATGATTTCGAGATATTGACTCGATTAGTTCTACAACCCTCTATGCTCTTTCATCTTTACATTTTCATTTGGTATCTTGCAAACAACTGAATATTTATCATTTATCTTTCGTGAGCTTAGGAGGCTGTAATCTTGCTAACAACGCTATCGTCGTGATGCTTGATAACTGATTTCGTAAGACATGTTTTTGTTGTCAGAATTGGAAGTTTATTAGGTCATGATATGTGTAAATGCCATACGAAGAAGATGGCTATGTGAATCCTGCATCTAAAGATCGGCGTAGAAATTCAAGACATTCTTCAGTATTTTTTTTATCGTATTATATAGAATGTGTTTAACAGATTATGCCGCACTTCATTTTCATTTTGTATGACATTCTTTGCCTGCAATTAGTTCATCATGGAATTTGGGAATCTGTGGAATAATGTTGTTCACTACATTCTAATAAAATGCGAGGATCTGCTATTGTAGTTTTAAATAAAAAAATGTTATCACTCACCACGTATACGAGTGAAAAACAAGAATAATGGTTTACGGTTTTTTTTTTTTTTGGTTGTCTGGATAGTAAAATGGGAATCTGCCAACAATTTTAGGCTTTTTCGATTCCATCAAATATTGCATTTTCGAGAAATTGATTTAGAACACACAAAAAAGTTGGCAAATTTCGTCTTGGACCAATTTCTCTAAAGTGGCATGAGCCTCCTGCAAAAAACTGCGCTTGCATATCTGAATTTAATGTCCTCGATGTGTATAAACATTGCCGAACATTGTTTTTTTGGTTTTTTTATGTTTCTTGAGTGCATTGGAGTACGTCGTATGCAGCTATGCCACTTTTCAAAAGAACTGTTTAAGTTGAGCAGCAAAAGTTTGTAGGCTAAACAATCCTGGTGCTCATACTTTGTTTTGTGATGTGGTGTCATGAACTGCTCTGTTTGTTTGTACCTGCAACGAACAAACTGTTTCCGCAAGCATTTCCCTTTTCAGTTTTTTTTTTTTTTTTTTTTGTCTTCCAATCATCGCAATCCAATTTTGAAGCCTTAAAGCTTTTGAACAGTTCGGTTTTCCATCACTGACATTTGGCAGCCTGGAACATTAAGCATGGCAAACCCTTAAGCCCTGGGCGCTTTCTCAGTTTAAAACAGTGTGTTCACGACATGGCTTACAGCATTTGACAAACAACATAGGGACAAAATGTTTGTTAATGAGTAGAGCCATTGCCGACATGCCGGAAAACTGAAACGCTTGTTAGTGGCTTTACAATTAAAGCCGAATATTGCTTTCGGTCATGATTCTAGCAAACGTGTGACTTCGGTAAAAAACATCTCTTATTTATGTAAATTGGGCAAGTCGTAATGTTATTGAATCCCATGTGCTTTCAGATAATTCATATGGTATAGCCGGTGACGTCTTTTTTAAATTTTTTTCTTGCAGGTGAGGGAAATGGAAATCCAACGCAGTGTAGCAGAATTGAAGCTAAGAGAACATTCGGGAAATGTCGTCGAAGCTCTCGTTGCTCTAACTGAATAATTTGTCAATAAAGGTTATTTACAAAAGGATGCAATAGCCTTAGTTTTATTGATCTGAATCCACTTTTCCTGGAAGAGAAAATGTGTCTGCTATCGTGTATGCATAGTTACTAAGTTTTGCATGTGTATTGTAAAAATCGTTTTTTATAAAACTATTCTTGTTAAATAATAGAATGATGTTTACTGTATTTTCACAGAATTTCTTAGCTGGAGCCTGCGCCGCAATGCTTATTATAACGCCAAATTCTACAAACTGTCAAACAATAAATTTGTATTGCAAGACATTATAATCTATGTACGATTATGGTTGACAGGTTTCTGAATTCAAAATGAAACTACATTGTCGTTACCAGGAATACGTGCATGAATCTTGTAGTAATCGGTTTAAAATAGTAATTTCCCAAAATACCATATTTATGTGCAATATAATGGAAATGCTCAGGAGGGAACCTGACTCCCTATATCAGCTCTATGTTTTCAGTATTATATTTTTTCCCACCAGATTATAATATAGAGAGTCTAGTTCCCCATAAATTTGAAATTCAATTTCCAGGTTTTCGACGTTTTTTTCTTAACATACAAGTTAGTCTTCGTTTTATAAGGAAAATTAAATTTCTGGTGAAATTCCTGGTAAACGCCAAGGAGGAGTGAAAACGAAACTTGTGTACATCTTATTATTTGTCGTAGGAAAAAAGAGCTTTTTGAGCACATTTTTGTGCTTACCCTAATTTCAATTGTTACTTTAAATATTGTGAGTAGAACTTAAGTAGTGTTCCCACCTTGAACATGTAACGTTCTCATAAGGAATAAATATGTAAATATAGTACCCTGCCCCGCTATTAATGCCCATACCGATTCCGAAGTTGTTCAGGCTCTCATTGCTATAAATTAATTGTTTAGGTCATAAATGTTTTACTTTTATCTCTAATGATCATAATTTAGCTCCCTATAAAGAAATATTGGCTAATTAGAGGGGAACATAACAGCTGAAAATACTTTGGAAATTTAATCTGCCAAAATAGTCTCATTATAGACTCGTTTCCTGCACACATTTGTAAACAAGATAGCCTCTAACTGTCATTAGGCTTACTAATTTTTAGCGTTTATTTTAATGGCTACGGATTAATGGTAGCTGAAAAGCCTTTTCTCTAGTGTTTTTCGTGTTGTTATTCGAAATCTTTCTTTAATGAGGATCGTCCTGATGGTCCACTTTTCCATGTGTAAAGCATACAAGTCTGCTGAATTTCATATTTGTAGCTATGCTTTGGGATCGTTTTCAAATGCCTTAAATGCACTTATGTGAAGGCCAAAGAATTCCACCCTTTTTCAACAATCAAGCAAGATTGATGATAGGAAATTATTGGATGCATTTACAGAGATTTTCAAGGCAATTCTTTATTTAAAAGATTTGTTATTTTTTGCTTTACAGAACGTTTCAACTTGTCAATTAACATCATTTGAAGACTTGCTTTTCCAATACCATATAAGCAATTGGTGTGGTTTTTTTTATTACAGAAAATATAGGTCGAAACTCCAAAAAGTATTTTTCTGCAATTTTCATTTCGAGATCATACTGTATGGTGTAAGAAATGTTATGAAAAAGTATGCTAATCTGAGGATTTCATTTTATTAAATTAAAAAAATACTAGTTTACCCATAGTTATACTTTAGTTAGACTATTTCTTAATGGAAAATATTTCCATAACTATACTTTTGAATGTGTTTTTTAAGATAACTGTACATAAACACATACCTATACATTTATATTTATTGGATCCATATCCTGTATTAACATAACTACATTACCAATATTTAAGAAAGTAGCAATATGGAAAATGTTAGAATACAAACAGTTTCATTATGTCGCTTCACTGTACTGCTTATTCAGCATGTGAAGCAATTTTGGTTAAAATGCAATTCTTATTTGAATTGTTTCTCCAAATGTTTCCGAAGCAAATATTCAGCACGCAAGTGCGTTTAGTACGAAGGCATTTATTTATTTAGTCAATATTTTTGTTATATTTTGTCAATATATTTTAACCTATGCAAGAAATTGCTTTTTTTGCGTCGCAAAGATCAATTCACAAACACGATAGCTTTGGAAATGACCTAGAGAGAGAGAGAAATCGCATAAAGAAAATTCAAGCTTTATTGGAATTCAACCGTCAAAGCCAATGATGAATCTTTCGAGTTTTTTCATGGCCATTTTGCTGAAAGGTCTTCTTGGATGGATGAAATGCTTTGCAATTGTTTGGTTTTGCGTTCAGTTGGTCAGCACATTCTCCACGGGATCTCTGGAAAACAACATATCCCCGGGTGACTTCAACAAGGCAATTTTTTGCGTGCATTGTGTTATATACTAAGATTGGTTCTGCTCATGTATCATTTACGGAATGCTTTCTTGTCATGTTGATTTAATGGAAATTCAGCTTATTGGGTAATACTTTATTCATTTAGCTCAGATTTGCCCTTTAACGATTATACAGATTTCTATATTATAAAGTCATCACTTTGAGCTGGTTATATGTAATTGAAACAGAATGATACAAATTAAAATCGACTGAAAGCATTAAGACTTATAATTAAAACAAAACATTCGTTGTAGATCCAATCATCAAAGAAATAATTTATGCCGCAATCACCAATAATTGAGCTGGAGGCTACTACCAACAAGGGAGTCAGCTTCATGAGATTATTTAATAATCATTAATACATAATTATTAAAGGAATATACTAATCTCAATTCCTGTAACGGGGGAATCTGACTTCATAAGTACATCAATTTTTTTAAATAATGTTTTTTTTTAAAATTCTAATATGCGGGCACCTGATAGTGATGAATTACAATACGGAACATACCACAAACCAAACATTTTAAAATATGTGCATGTATATTTGGATAGAAATTGCAGTAAGTCCATGTTTAAATGTATACGGGATATCTCTATGGAATAAACTACGTTATCTTGCTTATGTGTATTAAATCAAGGGTTTTTTTACCTGATCTTAGCACGTATTGCTGGTCATAGTTCATCTGTCAAAACCTAATGCCAATGGATTAACATGCGTAAACAAGACTTTCGAGAAATCCTTATGTTTCTAGATTGTGTGGCCTTAATAAAACATTCGATATGGAGGATATATTGATCTTAAGTTTTGTCTTTTATATAATGTTTTAGCAATATTTATCATGTTGTGAAACCTGTTTTCATATTGCTACATTGGATATCATCGCATAATGCGTGTTTAAACAGTATGAGGAGGACAGTTTTATAGAAGTGTCCATTATTTGTACTTCCAATTAAACATGCAATTATAATGTACCTGGAGCATCCACACAAATAGTCGGATAATCCCGTTCCCATTAATTTAAATTGCTCCAGGATTAAGATTCAATTGTTTTATGGTGCCAAGTTAACCTGATGATGACCGTTGGATGAAAACCAGGAAAGTTTCAATTAAAGATCCTCTTTAAACGCCTTTAGCCCTCTCGTGAACCAATCAACCTTTCTGTAAACGTGGAAAACGTAGAAAGCTAACCTTACATCCAGGCATGGTCATTCAGTGACATAAAATGTAACCCTGTAAGGTACATAATTAGCACTCTCTGCTATCCGTGATATAGAAAAGCAGCGAAGCTTCGCAATTGCAACAGATCATTTGGATTCAATTAACTTTTTGTCCATGTCCATGTAATTTATTGGTGCAATGTAATACACATTTGAACTTTCGCTCGTATTCATGCATTTGGTAAAATATTATACTGTAAGTAATGTTATATAATAAATAGTTATGATTTATGAATAACGTACTGAATGGCAGTATAAACTAAAAATTCTTTAGAAATGACATCTCTAACAAAAAAAAAGTCGCTAAGATTTCAGAGTATTGGCGGACTGCATGGGTCTAAAAATATTTGTTGGCAGGAAGCAAAGGATGTCAATTTTCAAAAAAATGCGCAAGTGAAAATATGGTGCAATTATATTTTTGTGTGAAATAAATGTACAGTTGCTAGGATGCAAAGAGGACCACACACATCTATTTTACAGGAAATACATGCAATTTTCAAAAAATGCACAAATGGTACAATTGTGTGAAATAAATGTACATTGACAGTAAGTTACTAAAGTTGTCTAAAATTGTCTAAAGTTTAATGGGGCAACATTCGGGCCCATTTGTTATTAGGCAAGCAGACACCCTGCCAAGTCTAGCTGGCTTTGTGAAGTCATCCTGACCTTGTCACGTCACTCGTATCATTTTTAAAGATTTGACGTGTGGAAATGTAATTTAAAATCGAATTCTTTAATCAACTTGGTGGCGCATTATAAAGATAAGGGAAAATCCCCTGTCCGTTACATGTAAAGTTAACCAGGATCCTCTTTCGGTGGTATCCTTGAAGAAGTCTTCTTGCATCATCCATCTTCATTTCTTGATTCCACGTCATCCATTTTCTCGAAACTGTCAATTTCCATTGTCTAACTTTTTTCCATTGTGTTGTCCACTTAGAGCCTCCCACGCTCATATTTCCTATTTTGACAAATGGAGAGAGAGGCTTGAAATTCTGCAAGGATCGTTTCTATGGATAATGGGATTTGAGAGGTGCAAGATATACTGGAGATACTTGGTTTGGCTTTCGGGCCTAAACGCCTACGCATTATTCTCACGTGTCAATGGAATGCAGAGCCTTTCCATTATGGAATCGATGCCATCTATATTTACGATAACGTATCATACTTTATCGATGTACTTTTTGACATAGGGCTTGATTGGATTGCTTGTTTGTGGGAAACCTTATTATTTCTGATTAATAAACACATGTGTACATGATTTTCAAATGGGTTTTAGTCAATATGCCGCTACTGAACGCTTATCTCATCATGTCTATTCTTTGGAATAGCCTATAGAGAGTATTTTTTATGAACATCACTAGCAATTGCGATGAAACATTTTACGTTTCCGGAAATTTTCTTTTCTATATCACATAATCGATGCATGTCAAACTATTGCTTATAAGTGTGCATATAATATACATAGATAATGTGCATACATGCATTTTTATACACATCTAATATAAAACAGAATATGGTGGATAACAATTTCTGAAGAACTGCCAGTGGTAAATTTCAAGAAGTTTCTTGAATAAATTGCACTTTAGGTAATTTCATTCCATATCTTCAAGTGGTTGTATATAGTGAAATATCAGCAATATGTGAATTGTCTAGTATATTAAAAGAAAATAATCTACTTTTTTGCATGCGAATCGTATTTAACAACTAACAAGTTAATCTGATATTTTATGTCATTTCTTGGAAAAATTGAATCTTTCTTAAAATATCAAATTTTTCATCATGAAATATTTATGTTATAGGTTCAGGGTTTCTGGAATCTAGATTATTTAAGACAATATTCATAGCAATAGTTTTGAAATTGTGGGTGCTATTTTTTAGATAAAAGCGTCGCCTTTAAGCATGACCTTACATGTGTATTGGTTAGTGGTTTGTTCCATACGTATCACACATGAGCTGCTAACGTTGGCACTGACGCTTTTTGAAGTTGCATAGTGAAGGAATTGAAATCAATAACAGCGTAATTAAGGAGTTATAAAGTTACAAACGCATAGCAATCTGAGCAGCTGTGTTTCCCATTGTAGCTATATGTACACGTACAAAGTTTTGAACATTGACAGTATCGTGAAACAAATGTTTCCATACCCCTTCATTACGTTCATCTGGTAATAAATCTTCAAACTTTTGCCATAAGAATTGATTGAACAAATTGTGATTGCAGGTTGCGTGGAAATAATTTTATGTACTTTTTTCTGATTTTTTTACATCGTTGTAAAAGCTTTATCTGCGTTGTAAGACCTACAGGAAGCAGCCAAGCAGTGATTTGACATTACACGATGTTAAATTGGTGATTTCTGCAAAAAAACAGCCATTTCCGCTATCGTGAAATGCATTTTCTTTGTGGATGTCCGAACGTATTTTTACTATCATTCCATGTATCCAGTTGCACTTAGGATCCCGATGGAGGCTTTTAACCCAATGCTTTCAATTTCCTTTCTGATCTTTGCATTGTTTGTCTGGAAAAGTCAATAATACTTGAATTGAAACGCTGACCAATCAAAAGCAATATTTCTCTTGTTCACTTAAGTCTCATTGGTATTTTTTTCAGGGAAATTTCGAGTGATTAGAAATTATTTGTATATATTATGCCATCTATTGAAAGTATATTGTAAGAGTACTCTAAAAGAGTATTTTTCATTTATTTACTAATAATTCCCATAATAAAACTAGTAATCATATCTAGGCATGTAGTCCTACAGTATTTGTCAAAACTATTGCTGAAGAAATTACAAAGATAAACAAACTAGTGATGTAATGAAACTTTTTTAGAATGGTGTAAATGTACCTTCTTTCCATAGTATCTTTCAAAGTTGTTTTTACAATCAGATTATTTGGGACAAAAACACTCCTTGAGTTTGCCAAATGTACACTTGTGAATTGCTGAATATAGTTTGATAGGTCAACTACTAGAAATAAAGTTATGGTCATTTGGCATTACTGTGACGTGCAAAATTTGTGCTTTTGCAGAAAAACTAAATAAATGGCAATAAAAAAGCACATCCTATGCTAATCTGGAGAAAGCAACTACAACATTTAGGGAACTTTTTCCGAGATTCTAACATGATGTTTCAAATCCTTTTCTGTATTCACGTCAAATTGTATTACAAAGATAGTTCATCATGAAAGTACATCATTTTTAAATCTTTTTAAAACTTTGGTTTCTTTAGAGGTTACGTGATGTCAATTTGTTTATTTGATGTACATACCACATATAGTTTTTATGGAAAAAATACAAGTATAAATATATTTGATGCTTGTAAAATCGATTGAGTTAGGGTACTCTTTTATAGCAAACACAACATTTTGTGAAAAAAAATTCGTTTTTACGATACTAGATTCACTGCAGTCAAGTCTTGCACATGTCTTGACTGATTATGCTGCATTTACTCCATCACTTTGCGATCGTCATTTGGAAGACCTTGTATAGGCATGCCAAGATTTTAAATTTCCTTTTAGAAATAGTGTGATGTCACCTAAATCTGGCTTTGATTTATGAAGACATTCCTTTTATATTCCTTGTTTTATTGTGCTTTCATGCTAGCTGTAAGACAATGTTCAAAAGTGCACTATAGGTCAAACACACGGTATGCTTTCTTATTCTTGAAGTCAAGCCTGATGTCTATTGATCAGGGAAATCGGGACCATAGTCTTGTTTTTCTGGGTTGAGATGCAGCTGTGAAAATTGTCAAAAGGCTCTTGGAGACGTCTGTGAGAGGAATGAAAAGATATTCATTGGAAACGGCCACGAATATCCAAAAGCATATAGATGTCAAGAGATCAAACTTTGTTAAAGCAAATAAACAAAAATGGCTATTTGTCAGCATGTTTCTAAATTCTAATGGGTTTTAAGAATTTCATATTGTTGTTAAACTCAGGTTCTTTACCAAAGCTTGATGTCTAATTGACTGTTGGCATTAATTAGAATTTTCTTAGAAAACGGTTAGAAGAAAAAAAAAAAACGATCACGATACATCACGATAAACTCATTACTGTAAATAATCATGCAGCAGCTAAATTTGCATTTTATTTTCTCGAGAAGGTTTTTCCATTATTTTCACCCCTGCGAAAAGTCATGCTTGCATGCTTGATAAATTGGATGTGGATTTCACTCGTGACGTAATTGTCATCGTTTTGCAATCTCATCATTCTCGTTAAGATGAGAAGGGCTGAGTGGAAATTGTTTTATCTTTGTTCTTTCGTCTTTTCTTCACACATCTCTTGGGATGCTTTTTGCGTATGAAAATAGGGTTGAAAACAGTTCTTGGTTTTTTTGCAAAAAAGCGATGATTTTATTCTCAGGGTGTGGCCATGCAATAGGTGATTACTCTATGCCGGCAAATCATTGACCTTCAACTTTATAGGCTGCAATATAAAAATTTCTCGTGTTTAACAGGATATTTGTCTGATTGCTTAGTTGCGTTGCACTAACTTTCCATTTCATTGATTGCAAATTGGATTATGGATGGAGAAGTGGTTATAGTTGTTAGAAAATAGATACCATACCAAATACTATTAACAGAAAGCCCGCTTGTTAGAATTAGCGAAATTACCATGAAAATAAATTGCCCCTACAGAATGTAATGGCTGATAAGAGCGGACCATGTTCAGTTAATATAAATCAGTAAATGTAAAACAAGGTACAAAATAAGTGCTATGTCGTTTAGGCATCGAATTTAAAATATTCAAAATAAATCAGGTCCCAAAGTAGATTTTTGCAAATCTCGGCAACATTCAAGAAAATACGTCCTAAAGCTCTAAAACTGAAGTTGGATTATTGCTACCATAATGTATTTTATTATTTACATAAAATTTTACTCACTGCACATGTAGGCATTTGTTTACGAAAAAAAACCTTTTCAGAATTAGAATGTCTTTAAATAATTAGAATATGTACGTGGCTCGAGGAATCTGTGTCGAAATACTCTGTCAACCCTTGAAAAATTGGATCACCCTGTTTTAATTGAAACAGGGAGGTACATACCAAACTACTAACCCTACTACAAGGACCTCCCTGTAGAAAATGCTATTATGTACTTGTGCAGATAATATAACTTTACTCAGGTGGTTAATCAGCCTTAGGAGTCTACAAAGTTATATGAATGCAATACTGTGCTTTTGGCATCTCTTTGACATTTCATTTTAGACACTAAAGCTTAAAGCCACCTACGCACATATTTGACGGTATGTTTTATGGAAATTTTCATCTCTGAAAAAACGTAGCAAAGACAATAATAACCATGAAAGCCATATCTGAAAAAGTATACAAATCTGCATGATTTAATTTCAGCAGCGAAAATTGTAGGCACTTCGGCAGACTTTATGTGCATTCTTGGTATATTCCTTGAATATTCCGGCAAGAGTAACTTTGTTTTATCCTTTATTCGCGATTTTAATAACCTTTTGAAATTCCATTAAAACTCAATTTCTGCATGGTTTAAGACGCAAAGTTTCTACATTGGCGTTTGCTTCACATACTGCCTGCAGCTGCTGATTTTGAAGAGCTTTTGCAGGAAAGCGTTTTTTGAGAGATCGACGTTTGTTGAGAATAATCCTTTATCGTTTATGGGAAGAAGTCGGTTTTCTGATTTGGTTTTTATATATGATTTTCATGTAAATGCTTCCCACTCTGAAAAACTAGGCTCACTGATTTTCTCGCATCTTTTTCCCCCATCCCAACTGTGTTTTTCTTCGTTTTCCATCATCTTTTCTGACATCTTGCACGACGACCGAGATCAAGGAGAATATTTGTTAGGCTTAGTAGAATGGGAAGCAAAAGTGTGTTCGCTTATGAATTCGCCATTTCCTATTTGTCGAGGGAATTCAAAAAGAAGCAAATGCAACTAAAAAAAATGCTTCACACCATAGCCGACCAAAGCTTCCTCTCCAATGTGATGCGCTGTTTTTTCCCTCCTTCAGGATTTTGTATTACAACATTCTAGGAAAGCTACTATCAATCAACAGTGAAACGCGACAACCACTCCCTGTCATCAAAATAAGCTTTTTATGCTCGCATTTTGGCCTAAGCTAGAAATAAATACATAACAAGAGCGAAATATTTTTCTACATATATACAGCACACTCAGAACCAAACATTTAGGACTACGATTATGCATGGTTTTCATTGGTGCTTGTTTTTTCTTGGATAACAATGTAGTTCCACTAATATTTTTTAATTGTAATTTTCCCCAGAATCAATGTCGTAAACACTGCATGGAATTATTTCCAGGAAATGGAACTTTGCCCAGAACCGCCTCAAATATAGATCAAATTTATATAACTTAAAAAGAAAATTTGTGTGATTTAGTTTTGGAATGGTCTCTGTGGAATACTTGTAAAATCATACACGAAAATCCACGGGGGATAAATTTCCGAAAAGTTGCCTGAGAGCATCTCTGTCGAGAATTCTGCCCAGGGTATCATCATCTTTTATAAATTATGTATATTCAAGTTGGTGAATAATGTTCTTCATCCTCAAGAAATGAATTCACCGTTTTTATCTAAAATCATTACATGCATCCTGACATTTTTCGATTGATACAAGTGAAGATTTTTATTTGCAGCAAATATTCAAGATAAAAGTGTAGTTTTTTTGTCTTTATCTGACTTTGATTTTAATCGAAAACGCCGAACAAAAATCGTATCAGACATTCCAAAATGTGTCTTATAAAACAAAACAAAATAACATGCCTTTTGTAGTAAATAAATAAAAACAAAGTGACACTTATTGTATCACTTTATCAAGATTTACATGTGGAAGTATATCTTAAGAAATCCATAGCCTTACGCCATATTACGATTGGCAGGAATTGAGAGTGATTTTCTATTTGCCCAACTTGTCGACAGAATGTTTGAACTTTAAATTTGAAAGTTGTCAAAAATTGCTGGGTTCTTTGCATCGCGTTTTGTGCTTAATGTTAATTGTCTCTTGTTGCAATTTAATGAATACCATTGATTGGGTATAATGGCGGAAGAATAAAATATGATATCCAATTCATGTTCCTCGTTTTTTGAGTAGTTTATTTCAGCCTGTTTTTATAGCTGCTTTTTCTAATTCTTACTTTATATAACGTGAATAACTGCATATTGAGAATTGAAATACCCATGGTGCTCATGCATGCATATATGTAGGCAAACATGCATTTTTGAAGGGTACATTTCTGTAAGTGATGGAAGGCCCATCGACGGATATTACCTCGCCATAATTTTAGTGGGTTCATAAAATGATAATGACTTTCCAAGTAACGTGTCTCCGGTCGATCTATATAGCATAAAGAAGTAGATGCAGTGCATATACACACACAATGTTCTAATGCATTTTGTTTACAATCTAGAGATGCTTGTATTCTTCGAGTTATCTGAATATTTCAAACATTTTTTTTTACTTCTTTACATTCAGAAGAAAAGATTTTTACGTGATAATGGAATGAAATCCTACGGAGTTTGTATGCAAAGGTGTCAATGCCAGCAACTCATATGCATATGAATCAAATAAAAAAATGATGCAAGCACTGGTGATATGCATCTGAAAGTGGCAAAATATGCACATTCTACATTTAAGCTTACGCGTCAACCAACCGGGTGCTATATGTCTCAATGGTGATGTTGACTTCCACAAATGCCAATCGATATTTATCGATCTTTTCATATATCTTTTTAAAACGTAGTTTTTTATTGATTTCTCGAGTTGCAATGCAATTGTTTCAGGAAGGCGTTTTTTTGGTGTGAATATGTACATTTCTGTTGACCAATTACAGTTATTCGTGCTCCCTGTCGGACACTAAACCAAAACATGCGGTTTGATACAATAAATTAATTATTAACGGGTAATTTCCTACATTTGTCCAAGCAATTTGCATTCTTTCACATTGCACAATCACTGGAATTTGAAAGGGTTAATGGTAATACATTAAAGTGATCATTATATATGTAAAGGTTATGAGGTTGCCAGGCACATTTGCGCTAATACAGAAGAGCTAAACTCACTTATGATCAAATTTCTTGTTGCCAATAATATTAACAACATTAATTTGAAAGATGATGCTTCATGAGTTGATGTTGTACGCATATACCCGGAATTTGAGGAGATGCACAAATGCTGGTAAGTACTTGTATTATTTAAAGATAAAAAAGAAACTTTTTCGTCTACTCTGGTCAAAAAAGTTTGTCAATTATTTTGAGATTTAAGGCCATTCTTTGTATATGTTGCTGCACCAAAATGTAACGTAATCCATCACGGCATGATATTAACGCATATAAATTTTGAATCGTTTTTGTCGTGCATATGACATAAAACATGGAGGAAAGTATGCTTCTGTACATGTACTTGGCACCATGATATCCTCAATTTTCCTCTGCTGACGGGTAACACGGTTAAATTCGTGCAAAAGTTGATTCACGGGCACTTGTGGTTGGAGGGCTATATTTCACCTATTGTTGAGATGATAAGATTGATGGATGGTCATGTCTATACCCTGACCTTATACAAATGCCTCATACTTTATCGATATACGAACGTGCCCTATACAAAGGCATGTACACTGGACGTGTCTGGCAATTTTGGGAGAAATATATGTTGGAGAAAAGTTCTTGAGTACCCTTTTTAAGCATTGTTGGATACTTTTGTTGCGAAGTTGTAATCCAATTGATTTTAAAACGTGTACATGAATGTAATCATATGGATACACATAATGGATATCACGAATATGTAGGCCAAGAAATCTAGTTATAGTTTCCTTGATATCTTTTGTTTATAACTTAATTAGTATAATGTTTTTAAATTGTTTTGCCTATGTATGATACTGTAGTTGGCATTTATTACACATATAACAATACATTTGAGTTGAGTGCACAAGTACGTATTTCCGTGTCTTATCTGATGTTTTGGTTCTATACATGGTTGCATTGTTTAATTTTGCACTATGGCGCCAACTTAAATATTCATAGCCTGTACAAAATTGTATAAAATATGCACATATTTGCCAAATACTTATTCATCATCAATCAAGCATATGGTTAGTGAAATGTTAGTGTATGTGTTTGATGGTGCTGATTTCCAGTCTATTAATTCTCATGATTATTTGTTATAAAACGTTTGTATAAAGTGGGCTATATATATTCCTTTCCTCAATATATTTGTGTTATCTGACATCTAAGCTACGCTTGTCGTAAATCTAAATTTTTAACATCATCGTTTGCATTTTCATTTCTTAAATATGTTCTTGGGTAGTACGACTACAGCACCGTATGAAAGCTAAAAGAAACTTAATGGATGTAAGCGAAAGCCTAATCTGTGGCATTTGAGATGAATTCTGACTGAATATATGCAGTCGGTCTTTCTTAAGGGCAATTAACGTTTTAAATACGAGCAGTGATTTGCTTTTAATTTCATGTAATACGTGCCAAGAATTCTTTCCGACGTTTTCGTTTTCATCTATACTGTATACATGCTCTGCTATATCAATCTTAAACGCGCTAAGTGCCATTTCAACTTGGAATAATTAAACAATTGATTATTTTTCACTACAACGTATTTTGTTTGATATGGATAGAAAGTGAATTCATGCAAAATAAAACTTTTCGTTCACATTTTAATTACCCTTATATTGTATTATATGTGGCTTAAAATATCAGCCAGAGGTGGATTGGCCAGGGTGTCAGCTTGCCCAATAGCAAGTGGGCCTTTGGTCTGCTGACAAAGTGGGCCACTTTAAGCATTATTACACATTATGTTAAAAAAGTATTATGTAAAATCTAATTATTTAAAAAAAATTGTTTATTTATTATAAAAATTAAATGAAAGCTGTATAGTTAGGGGTGGGTCACTAATGTCTACTGGCTACTAATATTTTTAGATTCTGTCTGCCACAACCACCAGGGCTAATCTAAAGAACAAATTAAAAGAAGTAAAATTTATGATGACTTGATCTACCTTAATATGCCACTGATGCTGTTTGAGAATCCGCATAAGAGCTGGGCGTGACCACATTTTATTTGTATGGGCGTCATACCGTACACTTGTATATAACAACATGCATTTTTTAGATGTTTTGTCAATGGCTTTTTTCGCTGTCGTTTTTTTTTACTTGGTATGTAGAAAGTGTTCTTCGTGGCTCGTAAGGCATTTCACTTTCCGATTTCTATGGCAAAAGCAAATTGAGCCGGTCTTGCCATTGCTTTAACGGTTTCTGTTGGACGATCTCCAAGCTGTTAGCTTTCCAACTAAATATAATGAATGCTAAGTCAACATTGCCGTTATGCCATATTTATGTTGTGCTATGCTATATAATTTCTTGGCATTGAGCATCTGATTAATCTTCTGCAAACTTGCGATGACAATTTATTTAATGCTCTCATAAAATTTCGTGGTAAAAGGTAATGCTTCGTTTTGAAGAGGGTCTTTAGCTATAGTTGGCTTGGTCGTTGTTGAAAAATACTGATAATAAACGGAACAAAAGTGCTGTCCGTCGCTAAGGCCACCCACATTAATCGTTGATGGCCTCTTTTAATTCGCCCACGTGGTATTATCCATAAGTCCTCCTGATGATAATTAGCCTATTGCCAGCGTTTGACCATATCTGATGATCATTTCTGATTTAGCTGCGTCTTTGTGAATGTCGTTGAAACGATGTTAATTGCACACTTGGGCAATTCATTCAGACTCTTGTCATTTCAATGATGGCTATGTGCTCTTAGCACTGGCGCTATAAATGTGCGTTCAAGACACTATCTCCAATGACCAAATTGGGACTTGTATTACTTCGTGAGATATGGCAAAATGTCAAATGCATTTTTTGTTTGTTACAAGGCTGATTTTTAACGATAATATCTTTTCGAAATTAAAAATGAATACTTAACTTTGATAAGCTAATTAATGCGATAATGTGATATTTGGCGAGAAAACTATGAAGGAGTATACATATGATCAGATTAGCAGTAATTACACAATCGTTTTCACTTTTCTAAATAGTTTCTAATGGATTTTATCATTTTTTTGCTTTCCCAAAGTGGCGGCTCTTTCGGATGAGAGTTTAAACCGAGGTCCCGTGTTGATTGCTGCACGTTAAAGACCCCTCGAGTGGGGGTGGAAGTCCCCCCTCGTAGGCTAAATTCCCAGGTAGGTGTTGAAGGCTCATCCCCTGGCGTTGGTGTTTAGCCCTCGTGTTGCAGAAATAGGCCAACGTTAAAAATCAACAAACAAACAAATCTTTTTGCTTAAATGGATATCTGGTAAATAAAGATATCAATAAGTTTCATTAAACATGTTTGTTTATGTAGCCAATAATTGCTATTTTTTTAATTTTTGCAATCATGGTAACTTAACATGGATATAATTATAACATATACGAAACTTTATATATAAAATAAACAGTAATTCAGATCAAGTATCAATCTAAGATGCATTTTTATTAGTTTGCATATTCCATTATTTAATTCTTCACGAAAAGATAATGAAGGGGAAGTCGGTTATAATCATGTGTGATCTGCTAATGAATTTCTTAAAAACAATCTCTTTTATATGTAAATTAGGGTCAAATTTTCATGCAGTGGATTTATCATAGTATATTAGTGTATAAATAATAAAAGCGTTAACGATCTGCGTTTCTGCAGGCAAAATCAATCATTTACTCTGCTGTATTTTTCGGTTATATTTATTTCACTGCTTATTGATATTTTCATTTAAACGAAAATAGTTTAATTCTTGGCAGTTCAATGTTGAAAGTTAAATTGGACTTTTCCTAAAAATCAATACTTAATTCATATAACCTGTATAATCTTCTGATCACAAGAGTTGTGGAGATTTTATTTGTGAATGGACTAGATTTAGAATTGACTTTCTTTCCTGTGGATATAGAAATATATTGATAAATTCAGTGAATTTAAAGCAATTATTTTTTATTTTCCAGGGATATTGTATTGTAGATACCTAGTATTCATCTATGTTCCCTATTACCACTTTTGCTGTGATCAAAACAATGAATTTAAATGCGATGGGTTTTTTTAACTTTGGGAAACAGGAAATTATCATGAAAAAGTGTTTAAAGAAAGGTCTAATGGAATATGTAATTCCAGTTTTAGCTGCAATGCTGTCATTAATGCATGTTTTTCTGTTTCATCGCACGGTTAATTCTTCCTATTCTTTTCTTCTATTCCTGATTTCTAATTCATAAATTATTAATAATTGTGGATTGCACTTAGTGTTATTTAATTAAGTAGGAATAAGCAAATGTCAGTCCATTGCATGAATTATCAGCTTATAAGTCTATTTATTCTGCTGGATAACGTATACAGCATATATGATAATCTCACTTAATTCTGGACTAAAGAATGTACAAAGTTTTAGAATTTGTCATTAGTAACAATTTTTTATAACTTCTAGTTTAATTCTTTTTTTGAATTACAGTATATCTAAATTAACGTTGGTCTTTGTTTCATGTAAGAATTTAAACTCTCTCAGGTTCTTGTATATTCTCGTTTACATTTATTGAGCATATACATAGCAGTATATACATAGCATTCTTACAGTACATGTACTCTAAATCCAAGTCGTCCCATAACGGATCCTCATTTATCTAAAGCGTCAAATGTAAATAACGTGATTTTTTTTTCTTCTTCTCACGTATTAGTTACTGGGTAAGTGACGAGAGTAATTAGTTGGGAGCTTTCTGCACCATTAATCAGAGACTGAAAGTATTTTGTCATTTAAATCTGCTAATGAAAAAACCGCACTTAAATACCAATGTAGCTATCTTCCCATAAATTGCAAGAAGTTTATCTAGTGTTGTCTTCGTGTTTGAGGAAGCGTATTTAGCCACCAGCATTTCTAGAAAATAAGTCATTTCGATTCCTTGTATAGGGAATAATTCAACGCACATTAGAAGTGCATTTTAACTAGTAGTAAATTACCATAATGCTAAATGTAATCTTGGTAAAGTATTTCTTGCTCGTAATACAACAAGTTAAGGATTTTTATTTTAAATTATTTTTTGCTTTCAAACTGAAAGATTTCTGAGAAACATAGTAGTTTTTATAGGGTGCAACATGCACAATTTGTAATAATCCAGAACATTTTTTGTTCAAATAAATATTGAACAGTAGACAATTAAAACAAGCCTATTACTATAAGCTAATTAGCTTACTGTAATCCTAATTTAATGCTCGCGTGAGCTTAGTTTATGTTTCCAAAAACTGTTTGAAGAAGTGCAAAAAAATTGACATCTTCATTTACCTAAATTACTTTAACAAGAAAGGAATAAATTGTTAGGTTTAGTTGGATGTTTAACAATGTGTGCACAAAAAGGAACATATCTTATCGAAAATAATACCAGAAATCCCATCTTTAAACAAACCTCTAAATGGTTTTCCTCATTAAATCGATTTAATTAATATGGAGAAATATGTGTGACCAAAAAGATGCAGTTGGATCCCAATGGAACTAATACAATCCCTATGACTACAAAAGTACTGATGACCTAGCTGACAACACGAATTTAATGATACGTGTTGAATGTGCATTCCCAACAATATTTCCCTGTACATATTAAATATGTGTGGGTTGATTTGAATAAACAAGGACAATGTTCTCTCTTTATCTCTACTCTTGCAGCGTTTAAACCAAAATATTGATTCAGGGTCTCCTACGTGTACAGTAAACAACAACCTGATGTAGTTGCGTGAAAGATGTAAAATGAGCAAGAGCAATCAGTCTGTAATGGCTGCCACACATGCGTTTCATTGCAGTTGTCGGTTCCACTAACTAATTAAAACATTAAATATTTTATCAGTCATGCATAAATAACGAATCATACACCACGGTGGTAAAACAAATGCCGAGATAAAACGCTTGTTATTATACTTTGTTCAACAATGAGATTTAATGACATCGCAATAAGCGAAAAGGTGTTAAATTTCGTGGAAAACTCTTTCGTCGTGATGCAATTTAAAATGTTTGTTTTTGGGTGTTATGCTATAATGGATTACTAAAGTGTGGTCCTCAAATTCTTCAAAAACGATATTATTTTTTAGTATTTTGGCAAGTAATCTTATACATGACTTATTTCGTTAAAATAACAAATGGAAATAAAAAAACATGATCTGATTTGACCTCGTTTATAGACTTACCATTTTGGTCAAACGAGAGGCAATTTTCTGACATAAATACGAACAGATTAAAATTGTTTAAAATTATCTGATTGATATTAAAAAAATGCAGGATATCTTTTTTTTTTTTTTTTTTTTTAAATATTGTTGTTAATTTATTTTTTCAGAGATGAAAAATAATTATACAACAAAATTTTTTAATAACAAGATGCTTTATCCCTGATCATAAACATGCAACAAACATTGATAGTATGGTATGACATGTTTGACTATATACAAGTTGCAAATAGATGTTTATGTTGCTCAGTATGTTTTTTTGATGGCAGCTGTTGACCATTTCTAAGAAAAACTGTTGAAAGGCATATAAGGGAAGTTTACTGAATTGCATAAACATGTTACTGATACTAATTTATTTATTAAACTGGAGTTGGACCACCTTTTGCTTTCAATATACCCTCAGTTCTTGTAAATAATAAGGACTATAAAGCGGTATCCAACATCGCTAAATCAAATTGACGATGTTTTTCACCAAAATTGATGAACAATTCAGTTTGTTCCTAGAAGGAATGAAGGCAATCTAATCATGCATTCAAAATCTGACTTGTTTACTAAATATACCATGTATTTAGACTCGTGTAATGAAAAATGCAATTTTCTTCAATTTCTATGATTAAAAATAAGTGTACTGCTGCGCTGATAAGCAATAAGGAAATGTAGCAATGTGATTACAACCTATTCCTTTCAATGGGTAAATTTGCAACGACACTCACAGCCAAACAAAAAGAGATTAAATAAAAATA
>JAQGBW010000491.1:0-40430 GCA_034698625.1 Julus scanicus | reverse complement strand
AAGTCTGGCCTTCCATTTGAAAGGAATCACAACATCTAATCCAATCTATTATGCACTGAGTCATAAAAAAGTAGAACACAATAATAATAATTTTAATAAAATTACAACTTGGTGAAAAATGCTTCGATTTAAATGAAATTGGTAGATAATTTATCCAAAATACTTTTGCGTACTACTATATAACAACCAATGTAGCGAACAGGAAATTTAGATAGGCTGATAAAACAAAAAACCAACACTATAAAAACCGGTCGTATATTCGAACAGAGCAATTCGTATAGGTCGTAAGTCGACGACCAATGTTTCTCTTTCCGGAAGGTGGCAGCACTAGACTACTCCCCAAACTTGTTGCCATAAAAAAGAAATAACGGTGATTAATCGTAGTTTTGATTTACTTGACCATTTTATAGGTACAGACATTATCGAAGTTTTCAACTTTTAATTAAATTTAAAATTCAAAGCATTAACTATTATGAAACGTGACGTTTGACAACATCACGAAATCGTACGAATTTTTGTAAATGTATCTGGATATTAAAATTCTAGTTTCTATGGTACTGTTGTGGTTATATGGAATTTATGGTCTTGATGGTCTATGAGATTTCAGGTCTTTATGATCTATGGGATTTCTGCTCTCTATGATGTGTAGGATTTCTGGCCTCTATCCGCTGTTTTTATACGGCAGTTTCAGCCATTCCAGGTGCAAGTAGTGGCTCATGTTTCTATTGTAATAGAATGACGAAAAGTGGCTATATGAAGCTCGTGTTCAGTGTAATAATTTCCCTCAAGAGGAAAATTGCACACGTGGAGCTACTGCTTCAATGTGGCTTCACGCACTAATATAGCAAATTGAGTGTTTCAGCTTTCTATTGTATTCGTTTATACAGACAGCATATTTGGGCCTAGATTCTTACATCATATACAACCGACAATGGATGTGTTTTGCAATATATACTTCTGCAGGGAATAATACCAGAACATGCGCAAGAAGCTACTTAATTATTAAGATCCTGTATAGTGCAATAACATTCATTGATTTCTAACCTTATTTACCCGATGACAACAAACAGCTGCTTGGAATACAGTACACAAACTTCCATTAAATACTTGAGGTTACTACTCCGTACCATTTTAACATGAACAGCGTACAGCCATCTGATGGTTGGTTGAAACGTGATTTGTTAGATGTGGGTGTTAATAACCTTTAAGCCACATGAATTTCTTATAAAAAAAAATGTAGCAGTTCCAGACTGGTCTCGTTTCTATTTCAAAAAAACGATCGATTTTTTTGGTTGAGGGTCATCCTTATATTACATCATGATGGTTGTGTCTTTAAAGATACCATCCTCTGTGATGTTACCAAATACCACTTATAATCACTGTCGAGTTCAATCTAAGTCTTCAGATCTGAAAAAACATACTCTACAACACATCGTAAAAAATTGCTAGATTAATAACTTCGATTTCAATTACGTTTACTGTTAAAGGTTGCACGCCTTCGTTTTCATCGTGTTTTATATAAATTCGTTTATGGAAAGCTTATCTCATTTTGGAGTGGCGAGAAGGCGTATCTTTCATTCAATTCTCATTTCTTCATTCAGGAAACGCCCACATGTTCCGTTCCATCTTTCATCTCCAAACATGTTTGCCACGATTTAAAATTAGGATACGTTTTTTCCCTAGATTGCAAACACCGTATTAAAGGAACAGATTTATGTTATATATGGAAATGCATTAAGGAAAGTTAGGAATTGGATGGTGACTTTGAAAAGTAATTCATTCAAGACTTGGGATAGATTTCAGCCACGTTAATTGGAATTTCTTTATACAGTTCCCGAGTAAAAACACGTCTACTGTAAATGTCATATATAAATTTGTATGGTTTTGTACAATTTATTCACATACCATAAATGGAAAATACCATGCATGAACATACTGTTTATACCCGTATAAGGTATATATTCTCGCATATATTTTTCAAATTTGCAAATGACCCTTTATGTCCATATATGACCATACATCCGAGTTATGTCAATTTTGTTAAGTTGTACATGTGTATAACCATAAATGGTTCCAGATATGGTATCAGGAGAATATTACATATTGCCATATGTATATCTTACCATTTTTAAAATATTTTGATACCTTTTATCATCTCTCTCTATCTTAAAATATACATTCAACCATTTTTTTACTAACTGACTTTACAACCTTTTATTATTATTGTTGTTGTTGCTGCTTTTGTTGTTTAGGCATTATATGGCGAAAAAACCCACTATTTAGTGGGTCGTAAAACCGAATTAAGTCACATTGGTAATAATTCAACGACTGCACTCTCCATGCACTCTCATGGGTGTCCAAAAAAGTATAAATTTCTTGCACCCTGTACGTTATAATTGACCACACAAAAATTTGCGTGAAAATTGAGTAAAACTGTACGTGTATCTGATTGCGTGCCTGGGGTCTACTCTGTATACCAGTCCATACGAAAACCCAGTAAACTTAATTAGTATCGCAAACGAGATGCTACGCAAACATTATAATTAACTTCAGTTTTAATTAAGGCGGAAACCGAATTGATAAGCATGCAGTATTCAGTGTTTGAATTCAATTTAAAAACAGGATGGTGAAATAGATCAACTATAAAATTTGTTCTTGACAAACATTTACTAAGTTATGTACTTCCAACACAAACATACTTGAGTCTGAGATTAATTTTCCAGTGCATGAGGTTACCCTTTGAAAAATGGATTCAGTTTCAAACTTTTAAATATTAATTACTTTTGTAATCTGTCTTGTAGAAGATGTCTCTAAAATTTATATTATTTATATCTTAATTGATTCTAACGTCGGCATAGACGTATAATAACATAACTTCATGATTGGTTGAGACCCATTTCAATGAATTCTTTATCAAAATTCCCAGCCAAAAATCTGGGTTTTTGGCCTATCATTGCAGATTTTATTGATCAATAAACTGTCTATATGACGGTACCTGACACGCAATGCTCGCATCAAGATTATATTACATATTCTGTGCCATTTGTGATTCGTCTATATATATGTGAAACGTCTTTACCTCATATTGTTGTAAATTGCAATAAAACTGAGCAATGTAACATGGTAGTCACAACCTGGGGAGAAGCCTTAAGAAGGAAAGGGATTATTTTTTCCAGAGGCAAGAAATATATTCAAATATTATAATAATACGATTGTCAGTCACTTGAAGCAGAATGGAAAATGTCAAAATCGATTATAACATTTAGATAACAAATGCAGTCCTGCAACTACCATCTTTCAGACCCCAAAAGAGACATCAACATTTTCCCAAAAGTGCCCAGTGTCTAGACTAGACAATACATAATCTCAGACGAGTCTTTAGATAAGATTAGGAACATGTGTCCCTAACGTGCCCTTTCACAACAGAACATGCCCCTACATCGAAATCGAATGTTTGTTGCAGTTCTTGGTAACATGCATGTAAATTTAACATTTTAAAGGTTCATTAATCTGATGAAATCCATACTGATAAAATTTAAATAAAATGGATTTACTTTGAAAAGATTACGTTGAAATGTATATATTTCATCAATTACATTGGTACATACGATTGGATAACATACGACATGATAATAATTATATTAATCATAAAACACGGATGTATACCGCAAATAGATAATAAATTCTACTGAATAAATTGGATGACTAAACTTTCAGCATCAATAAACCACATGAATGAAACCCCAAATCGGATGTGCAATGAGCCATACGTTCTTATCCATTCAGACTTGACGTCAAATTATTTGCTTTTATAGCCGTGTTTGAGGTAAGTAATGACGCACTTGAAAGCCTAACATACTCGTCTAAAATAAGCAAATAAGACAGCAATCGTATTGATTCGGAATTAATTAGGATTTATACGAAATGTTCTTGTCGCAATTGCCACGAATTCATGTCATAATTTACAGTCATGATCTATTCCAAAGTGGCCCTAGACAGCGAACTGGCACTCTCTTAAGAGGAACGAATAGGGACACTAACTTAGAGACACTACCAGGGGGCACTAGAATCCCCCTTTTATAGAAACCAGCCAAGGTACACTATCGACCTTTTAGAGGAACCAACAGGGGCCACTAGTCACCTCTTAGTGAAACCAACTGGGGGCACTAGCACCCTCATGGAGAAATCAACAAGGAGCACTAGCACCCTTTTAGAGAAACCACCAGGGCACTAGCATCCTCTTAGAGAAACCAACAAGGGGTACAAGCCCCTTTTTAGAGAAACCACCAGGGCCCTAGCATCCTCTTAGAGAAACCAACAAGAGGTACAAGCACCTTTTTAGAGAAACCACCAGGGTCCTAGCATCCTTTTGGAGAAACCACCAGGGCACTAGCATACACTTAGAGAAACCATCAAGAGGCACTAGCACCCTTTTAGAGCAACCACCAGGGGCCTAGCATCCTCTTAGAGAAATCACCAGGGCATTAACATCCACTTAGAGAAACCAACAAGGGGCACTAGCACGTACCCTTTTAGGGCAACCACCAGGGGCCTAACATCCTCTTAGAGAAACCAATAGGGGGCACTAGCATCCACTTAGAGAAACCAACAAGGGGCACAAGCACCTTTTTAGAGAAACCATCAGGGCACTAGTATCCTCTTTGAGAAACCACCAGGGCACTAGCATCCTCTTAGAGAAACCAACAAGGGGCACTTGCACCATTTTAGAGAAACCACTAGGGCACTAGCATCCACTTAGAGAAACCAACAAGGGGCCCTAGCACCCTTTTAGAGCAACCACCAGGGGCCCAACATCCTCTTAGAGAAACCATTAAGGGGCACTAGCACCATCTCAGTGAAACCAACAAGAGGCACTAACGAACGCTCTAGAGAGGGGCCAACAGGAAACACTAGCGTCCTCTGAGCGATTAGTTGGCACCCTCCAAACATCTCATCCACCCCTGATTTTAACTTATAAACAGTGGATTCCGGATAATTGGTATATCGGTTAATCGAGTAAGAACGCATTTATTTGGGACATACCTTGAAAAATGGAAACATGTAGTTTCTGCATAAACTCTTGCCGCGCAATTGGGCCAGAACACTCCAGAATACACTGTACATGATTTTAAAACATGTTATTTCTTGTTCTTACAGAACCACTTCAAATGCAGCTTCGTCGGAAGTGGAAATTTGCTCGACTTCTGTTTTAAACAAATAGCATGAATTAACTAAAAAGCTATCTGTAATTGAAACAAAAATGTTTGAGAGATTAGTCGTCTACTTGTTAAACAAGTATTTGGGGAAATATGTGCAAGATTTGGACGCGGAAAAAATAAATTTAGGAATATTAAATGGTAAGACAATTAGTATTTGCATTGCAGTAACAATTACGGTTGCTTTAAACTCTGATTTGAAGTTAATGAAAATGGTGATGTCTAAGAAATAGGCTACATGCAATGTTTTTCTCATCTCATTCGCCATAAACTTTCGATGTTGACACTAATGGTAATGGCAAATCTCTGTTCGCATTTACCAAGAAAATAATCACCAAAAATTTAATTATTTTTCTGCAAGCGAAAACATTGTTCATAGCCACCTCTTTATTAGATAATTTAGTTTATGAGGTCTAAACTTGCATTACCATTTTTATATGAACCACTTTCTCTCATAGGTGAAGTTGAATTACTTGACTTGCAAATAAAGCCAGAAGCGTTGGTAAGTAAAGCCCTTGCAGATCAAAAAATTTAATAAATCATGAAAAAAAAAGGTTGTATTCCACGAAATTATTGAATCAATGGCCAATAAATGGTTCAAATAAAGTTTACGAATACATGTATATGTATGTGATGCAGGAAGATAATTACGTTTTTATTTTTTATT
Organism: Julus scanicus; assembly: GCA_034698625.1. NCBI lineage: Eukaryota > Metazoa > Arthropoda > Diplopoda > Julida > Julidae > Julus > Julus scanicus. The sequence goes on along the minus strand of JAQGBW010000491.1, from coordinate 34,547 downwards.
TTAGTACGAATTGGACCTTCCCATTGAGGTTAAAATAGGATGTATCGGTACGTTTCTGTTTGTCTTGTCCCCTTGTAAAATTGATAATCAATTTATACTAAATACATTTTTTTCGAAATTTTAGGGCGAATATTAATAAAAATACCATGGCGAAATTTAAGTGTTCAGCCAGTGGTAATAAACATCGAAGATATTCTAGTTCTTGTCGGACCTATACAAGACAGAAGATACGATCCCGATCTCGAAAAAAGGTTATTAAGGGCAGTGAAAAACAAGAAATTGCTACAAATTGAGGACTCTGATCATTTAATATCAGGTGGGCATGATTTTGAATTCAAATCCAAATATTCACCAAACACCCAATTCAAATTTTTGTAACATTATATCTAACATTAATCGTATTGCTTGTGTCAGATGAAAATAACGATGAATTTAATTCAGCATTTTGGGAAAAAACATCAGCAACAATAATGAACAATATTCAGGTAACTGTGTTTATCTAAATTGTTAGATTTATAAAGTCTCATTAACAAACCATAATTATAAGTTAAAATTTGGGCCACTGAAGTCAAGTATGTATGTTTCATGTAGTTTAACATTTTCTAATGAATTATAGCTATACATCAGCAATGTTCATATATGTTATGAGGACGTCATCACAAACCGTGGTTCTCCACTTTCCTGTGGATTAGTTTTACACAATTTGACAGCTGAAACCACTAATAACAAATGGAAATCTACTCAGGTCGACAGCAGCGCCACATCAGTTTTCAAAGTAAATTGAAAAGTGTAGCGGTGCCCTTAAACTCAAAATTGGTCAACTTTATCAAAAATCCAAACTAACCATCATTCTATGTTTCTAGTTAATCAAGTTGGAGTCATTATCATTCTATTGGAATCCACTTTGCAATAACAAAACTTTAACCAGGAATTATTTGCTGATGAGTAATTGGAAGGTACGTAGAGTAACCATTATCTAACCCAAAATTTCATAATTAAAAGAAGTAACCAAATTAAACATTTCAATTATAGACTATGATGAAGAAAGGGTTAGAAACATTCAGTATGAACGGTGAAGATTATGATTTTAGTAAGTTTAGTGAAAGAAGGCACTTTGATGGCTTTTGTTTAACATTTATCAGTTATTAATTAAATAACAAATGTTTTTAGTATTGAAACCTGTGAGTGCCAAAGTTAAGGTTATCATGAACAAATCAAACGAAGCAAAAGTTCCAAAATTATTATTGGATTTTGTGCTTCAAGATGTCGCAGCACAAGTATCACGTCAACAGGTTAGTGAATTTGGCATTTTTTAAATAAAAAAAAAAATTGTACGCAAAATACGATAATTAATACATATCTGAAATATATTTTATTTGTAGTATTTATCGATTTTATCGTTATTCGAGTCATTTCAACGAATGAATGTGAACAGGAGATTCTTTCCATACCATCCTGCTGTCCCTGTCAAAGGAAACATCAAAGCCTGGTGGAACTACGCATTTAAATCAGTTTTAGAGGAATTAATACGGTCATATTCATGGCCGAGGATACAAAAGCACAGGTAGAACAAGACCAATTGAAGCATTCTTCTATAATACATGTAGTCTGTTGTACCAACATAACCAAAACTTCATCTTTCCCATTTAGAGAATCCTACAAGAAATGCAGGGACCTTTACAAACAACGATTATATAAACCACTGGATTCAGAATTAAGAGTGGATTTATTCAAACAAGAGGACAGTCTGGATTTGACAAGCATCGTATTGGCAAGAGAAGAAGCAAGGATTCAAGTAGGCATAAGTGCTTTCAAACAATTGTGAAAATGTCTTGATAATATATATTAACCACACCTTTACAAATATAAGTTATCTATACTCCATATTTAAAAGTTTTCCAAGGAAGAACCCCAAAGGGTAACTCGAAAAAAAGTGATCCGACCCTGGTGGAAGATCTGGCCATCGACTAAAGAAGCAGAAGTGGAAGACTGGAACATTCCAAACGAAAAAGACAATGGACTGCTAACGAGGTTAACAGCTGAAGAAAAACAACAACTCTTGGACGCCATTGGTCACAGCGAAAACAAGCCAATATCGGATGTGCCCAAACAATACATTGGTACTTTTGTATTTTATAAAATTATGCAACAAATCAGCTTTAGCGAAAACTTAATTTCATTTTTGTCTATAATTACAGAACATAAATTAAACTTTACGTTCGCCAACTGCACATTATCCCTGTTGAATTACAGCCAAGAAGTATTGGTTTTAACATTGACTCAATTTTTAACAAGTATCGATACTAGGCCCACGGCAGAAGCATTTAGGATATCTGCCAGAACAGAAAGTTTCTTAATAGAAGGTGCTGCTGTCGAACATGATCTTGTGCCTATTGTTTCTGCAGATAACATTTCTGGAGGTATGTAGTAAACTATTTTTGGGAAAACGTTATTAAACTTCTGGAATAATGTCTTAAGTTACTACTTCAGTACTAATTTGTTACGTTACATATCATACATAGGTACTACGGCGCCATATGTTTTCGCATTAGATTTTGAGAAAAATCCTCTTCACATCAATGCTGATTTTGGAATAACATTACAAACCGAGCCCGTTGAAGTCGTGTATCAAGAAGTAAGTGCAGATCTCTGTTAATTAATATAAATTAAATTAGATTTTAGGAACCTTTATTAAACACAAAAGCAGCATACATCATGCATGATAGAAACATTTTTGAATTTTTTTCAGCACGCTTTTTCCGAAATTGCGGCATTTTTTCACTGCCACTCTTGGAAGGGAATGGACATTAAAGAAATGGTGGTGAAAAGGCTGGGTGAATTTAAAAACATCGGAAAATCTGCTATTGAATACGTGCTGAAAGGGTCTAAAGTAGGTTTAATGGCACCTATTTTCATAAAAGAAACAATATTTGGAGTCAAATTCTGTTATCTTCAGAGTTTTACAAACTCGAATATTTAAAAAATTTTCTCAACTGAAATGAGGTTTAATTTGTGTTACGCAGAAATGTCATATTACAGTGGATGTGAAGTCTCCCTATCTTATTATTCCTGAACATGGAACAATTCAAAAGTAAGTGCAAAAAGACAAAGATTCAAAATCGTATTGAAATATTTGAAATTTACGATTTTTTCTTACATTTTGTAAACAGAGGTGGCAATGTCTTGGTCTTGGATTTTGGCCGTTTGACCATCACTACAGATTTGCAACCGGATAATGTTCTTTTGGAGGATGCCACACGTACAGAGTTGGAAGAAAGGCTATATGATCGCTTTCACGTCACCCTGTCAGACGTTCAGATTTTATTTGCCGATTCTGGTTCGTTAAAACTTCAAAAAAAAAAAAAACTTTTACAAAGTCAACACAAAACCAAAATAGTTTATCAATTCCAGAATCCAGTAAACACGAAATATTTACTTTTAATAATATTTCAGGTGATGAATGGCGTGCTGGCAGATCAATATCTGAATCAGATACACATCTGGTGCCTAAATTAAGGCTTCAATTCACAATGGCCAATAGCATAAGGCCTGATTATCAACAACTTCCAAGGTACTTTTCAACTATTTCAGATTTGACCAAAAATACGTTGTTATATATCATCGGATATTCATTTATTTTTCAGACAAAAACTAAACTTTTCCTTACCATCAGTTAAAGTGAACTTGTCTGACAGACGCTTGAGACAACTATTTGAATTTATTCAGAATTTGCCTCGACCAACGACACGTCGAGTTTATGCCGAAGATTCTGATAAAGTCGATGGGAAAATTCAATTGGATCAAATGGTACGAGTATACAAAATTCATAATTCCGATAAAAATTAGAAATATTGCGTTGTCCCACAGGTCATTTATGAATTACGTCTCACATCTTGCGTACAATTTTTTGAATGTTTTGTTCTAGGATATGTCCCAAGTGATCTGGGAGCCAGACACTCAACATCTGAGAGCAATTCACCAACGTTTACTATTTATCATAACTGAGCGAGAGCGCCCTCCAACCGGGGATACTCTGAAATTGTCCCCGTCTGGACCTTTGACCCGTCAGCCCTCAGATGTTCACTCAATCCATGATGACCATTCGGATGAAGAAATGGAGCAATGGGCAAGGACTGTGGATCTACCAGGATTTGATGATAATGTGTCACCCAGCAACGCCATCAATGTACTTTTAAGGCTGATTATTGGAGAGGTCAATAGAAATTTAAAACACTGTCTATTTGTTTTGTAAACAAAGCATGATTTAAATTGAGCACTAATTGGACATAGATTCATGTTCCTTATCACATTTCTAAATGAAATAAACAATTTACTTTTTTCAAATTTTTCATTGTTGTAATCCTGCATAAATATTTTTATCCCTTCAATGTCGTTTAATATTATTTCGCACATTTTTATATGTTATTTTATTGTATTTTCGTGTTGTAACTTGTTTGATATATAATTTGAATATTTTCATTTGCTAGTTCTGCATTCAATTTGTTTAAATAAATAAGTCTCATTTGGGCACTTGGGCAATGGCTTCATTGGCATCATTATATAACAAAGCAATAATTTGAAGTTCAAAATAATGATAATTATATCAATTTTAGATAGTAATTCAATTGGCTCGATCAAGTGACCACGTGGATAAGCCGTACTTAATGTTGAGGATTGAAAAATTGTGTGCCGATGTGGCTCTTATGGAGTTTGGACCCGCTCTTCAAGCTAGTTTGGGGCAAATTCAATTGGTGGACAAATTGCATATGGGAACCACGGGTGAATACTTGGAATTAATCAATTCAGTTCCAGGGGCATCAGACACCATCTCCATTTTGTATAGAAAGGTACAGTGTAATAAACTTGTATCAAATGTTGGTTTTCATTATATTTGCAATTTTTACACAAATTGAAATAATTGTGAAAACACTCATTTTAGGTGCGTTCAGATTGTCCAGATTTTCGATCCCACTTCCATAATGTGGAGCAATCGTTCGTACTAACAATAAGCACAATAAGAACTACTTTTCATCGAGGGGCCTTTATGACTCTCCACAAATTTCTACAATATGTGATCGAAAGGTCAGAATTCTAAAATATAACTTATTTCCCTTGTATACACGATCTCCTATTACAATGTTAAACTTTTATTTAGGCTATGTATTAAAAATTTCAAACTCCGAAAAATCAACTTAAATGCAAATCCAACGCAATTTCTTCCAATGGACATCCGGGATCCTCCAGTACCACCTGGTGCTACAAAATGCAGCATTTCTGCCAGAATCGATGAAATAAAAATTAAATGCTGCGATAGCGACATGGATCTCACCGATATCAAGATAGCAGGTGAATAAATTCATTTAAATCATATTTTTAATAACGTTCCGAAAATGTTTTAAAATCTAGTCACAGGATGGCGCCACTATTCAAACACTTTTGTAATGATGAAAAATGATCTCTACACTTTCATACCTTTGTATTTTCTCTATTAATAAAAACAATTTGGAATTTCACTAAACTTCATTTAATATATTACAGGTTTTGAGACCGATTTTGTACTTAAAGCCAATGAAAAAATGGTGGTTAGGGTATATTTATCCTACTTAACCGTACATGATCTATCTGACATGACTCTTTATACAAAGGTGAGACCATTTTGGATCAAATGTGCCCAATAAAAAAATATTGCACTGCCATATAACATTTCCATGTATAAATTTCAGATTTTGTCTATAGAGGATGATAAAGTCTTTGATTTGAAATATGTACGTCACAGCAGTCGTCCCACAAAACAAGATTTAGTAGAGGAATCTCAATCCGTCAAATGTGATTCCAGCATTTGGTTGAGAATAGGAAGAATCCAATTTTGTCTGCTTTACAAGTTTTTATCAGATTTAAAGGTATGCAATTTCGGTTTTAGAATGTCTACAAACTTTAGTAAAGAACTGTATGTTGAAATATCTCCGAAATATTTCAGAGATTCTTGGAGCCATTTCATCATCCAGAACTGACCAATACTGCTGCAAAAGCAGTCGAAAAAGCAATACACGAACAGGTGAATACATATCGAGTGAAGTTAAAAAATAAAAACATTAATATTTTCATCTCATCACTTTATCTTTTACAAAAATTGTCAGATAATCCATTTTCGAAACCGTGGCACGACTGTAAACTTATCAGTGGACATTCACGCTCCTACAATCATAATTCCTCAAAAATCCGATTCTCCCAACTTATTGGTGCTCAGGTTGGGGGATTTAAGCGTTGAAAACTTCTTCAAAGAAGTAAAAATTTATAACGGAAATTCAACGGGACATTTGGTGGACAATCTGCTTATTCGTTTGAACCACGTTCAAATGAACAGGTATAAACTGACATTGTTTAACATAAATTTAATTGCAAATGGACCTACTGTTCATACTTAAAATTATTTATCCTTATTTAAGGGCCATAATTACGCTAGACGGATCCATGGAGGAAATGGAAAATATTTTGGAACCAGTAAGAGTCAGACTGGACATGAAACGAGCAGTGCCACCTTTTCACAGGGATTTGTTACTGTACGACTTTAATGGTACAATAGATACTCTTAAGGTATAATCCATTATTGTTTCTTAAATTTCTAAACCTAAGTGCATGATGGTATCTTTACATTATATATATATTTTTTCAAAATTAACAGATTAATATCGGTCAACGAGATCTGGGTCTTTTATTAGGAATTTACAAGGAGAATGCGTTTGAGGGTCAATTTACAGAAAGATCGCCAGGTTAAGTACATAAAAAACAATATCAACATAATATAGACAGGGAATATTCCTGTTATGAAATCAGGACGTATAATGTTAGCAATATTTTTAAACTATTATTGTATATTGCAGGTACAAATATAACATGTTCTCCGATGGACACCCCATCGCCAATAAGTGGTACAGAGGATGCAGTTGGAAAGAAATTACAAGCATTTTTCAATACTTCAATTGACGTTTACAAAGAAGCAAATTTTCAATTTATTTTGGAGGGAGCCCAACTAACTTTCTATTACGATTCAGATGAAATGGTAAGCTTTTAAACGTATTCAATACCATGAAATTATGAGGACTCATTATATTAAAATTAATTAGATTAACTATTTAAAATATTCAATCACGGATAAGAATGAGAGTAACTAATTCAACTTTGCTCGAATCATCAATTACACGTTTCTTACATGTTTAGCTTTCAAGCACGTCAAGAAATGAGACTCACGGACTTTCTCGTTTCGAAATGGACGAAGCTAGTTTAAGCTTGGAGGTTTATAGTGACAAATCTTTGGAAATGAAATGCGCATTACAAGCACTTTCGTTGGAAGACATACGTCAAGAAAGTCGTCTTGCCATAAGAAAGTAAGACACTTAGTATTTTCAATATAGCTTTTGACCAACATACTAATTACCTTTCACATAATTCACAAGAGACCATTATAATGATAGAAAATAAAGAAGACTTTAAGCCACCCAAGCCATTTTGCTTATCATGTAATGTTTATTGATAAAAATAATCTTATTAGGACACTTAGTGAAATCGGGTATTCAAATGGGGCACTCATCACTTAATGACGTGGTCAATGGACCCTCCTCTCTCCTGTGGGTACACCATATTATAAGACCATTTTTGGAACGCCCTGAATTTGTTGTAGATTCTAGGCCCAATCTGACGAAATATCCACTTGACCGAAGGACATTTTCTCCTAATATCACTTTGACCTAATGTTCAGTTACCCAAGTGCCCGCTTAACCAATATTCCATTCAATGTGATAGACAGGCTTAACTTAATTACAACAGAAATGTGGTACCCTGATAGTTGGCATCCTAAATACACTCATGTGAGCAGTGATTGCCTACTATTAGGGGGCAGTCAGCCTGATGTTTTTGAGGGAAGTAAAATAATCCCATAAATTGCAATTTAAGAAAACGTAACAAAAATGTATTTTACTGCTTTAATAAATATGATCAATCATGAAATTGTTAACTGGAAGATTATATAGGCCTAAGAATGTATTGCATCATACTTTATGGATTTGCAAATTTAAAACCGCAATTACATTAAAAATATTTAACAATTTTTTTACTTTAATTTTTTTTTTAGAATTTTTCAGTCCTACAGCGGGGATAACAAACTGGATATGGGCATGATAAGCGTCAGCATGCCACCGATGATCGATGTTTCTTACAAACAGTCTCAAACCGGTGACATTGCAGGTGAAAATAAATTTCTAATTCATACAATTAAGTTAAGAATACAAATTACGTAATTTAATATGAGTAATTCCGTTCCAGTGGATATTCTGATGGAAAAAACGAGGCTTAACGTATCCGTGCCCTATGTACTATCCCTGGTGAAATTTTTGTACGAAGCCTGGCCATCGGAACAGCCTGCTGATGGAGGAATAATAAATCCAGGATTTGCTGGAGAAATGTCGAGTCAGGGGAAAATATTAATCGAGGGAAATAGTGGAAAACATCACCGTCACACGTCCTCCTCCGATAGCACTAGTGGTTACCATTCGTCCACCAGCACGTTACCCGATGAAATTCCAAGCTTGACCATCACAACCAAATTAAAAAAACCGGAAGTTGTTTTATTTGCTGATCCAACAGACAAAAACAGTCACGTTTTAGTTCTAAAGGTAAGTGTTTTATCCATTCTGGAAATATTCTGTTCAAATCTTGACTAAAAAATAGAAAATAATTTTTGGATTTCTGAACTTAGGCCGATGTGTTTTTCGACTACAATCGTATGGTTAGTCAAAAGAGCCTCTCTGCATCAGTAGCTGGACTTCAACTACTTTCATGCGTTTATGGAAAAAGACGACAAACTGCATATTTGGTAATTTAATGTTTTAAATGAATACTAGACTACTACGATCAGAAATGGGAAATTGGACAAAAACAGTTTTTAAAGTCCATCACAATTGCCTTTGTTGAGTCCAAAACTTTAGAACGAATGTTACTAACATGCTTTTAACCTATTTTATACAAAAGTAAGAACCTTATTGTACTTATAAGTATGAAACAATTTTTTTTCACAATTTTCCAAGTATTATGTTATATTAGATTTAAATTCACCTAAACCAAGAAAAAAAGCTTATACATTAATTGTTTTAATAAATCATATTTTTATCATATAAACACTAGGTTTTGCAGCCCTGTGATATTGAGGTAACCAAATCCACCACCAATGCGGATGAGACAACTATAGTCCGGACATGTATGAGTACAGTAGATCTGCGCCTGTCCACGAGTACAGTCCATACAATTAGGGATGTAGTGGACGAACTTGCCAACAGTCTCAAGGTTCAAAAAATTACTCAATCTTCAATATCAATTCCAATTGTATACAATTTCTAACAATAATTTGTCTACTTTTCCCTTCAGTTCAATGGAGAATCTTGTCCTTTATCATCAGAACATGAAAGCAAGGAATTACAAGAACTGTGGGCCATCAAGAAAATATTCCCTCAAAAGTGGACCGAAAGTTCAGGTATAATTCAAGTTTTCTACGAAGTACTTATTTAAAAATATAATCGTCATTGAAGATAGTAGTCAAACTAATAATTTTGTTTCCCTTTATTTTGTGAAGAGGATGATGTAGAGCAATGTACGAGATCTTTATATCCAACAAGTAAAAGCAAAGAACATTTCATGTTATGTGTTCCATCCATTCAGTTGGTTTGTGAACTGGAAGAGAAAAAGTGTCACATTCCTTTGGTACTTCTAAGGATGGGATTAGAAGCTGACGCTCACGATTGGTCAAAACAGGTACATTTTTACCTGGCATTAACTAGTTTTAAAAATACTGTATTTTAATGATTTTCCAACGTTTTAGCTCTATTTAAAAGGCGAAATGAGACTGGAGTTATCCTATTTTAATGAAAAGTTATCAACCTGGGAACCACTTATTGAGCCAGTGTTACAAGCAGAAAATTCTTATCGGCCATGGGAAATTTTAATTAAGGTTTGTGAACATTAATTAAACGGAGAAAATTGAAAGAAATATCTCATTTTAGAAGTTTTACACATAATGTTGTTGCCTAGATTTCATAACACTAAATTCATTTGTTGATACGTTTTTACTACTTATTTAGCCCACTACTTAAAAAAAGTCAAGGTTGTACTTCTTTAAAATGAGCACTACCATGTTATTATACATGCAATACAACAAAAAAATAATATCAAAAGAAGGCTTGAGTGCTTTTATACATCTAATTGCTTATCACTTTTTAAAGATTCACCTTGAAGTCGATTTCAAAGAAAATTCTTTTTCATAAAAGGCCATTCAAAAAGACGTCAATGAAATTTATCAAAAACAAACCCTACCTACCCCCTGTCCACATGTTTATTTCAGCCCAGAACCCCCTCTCCCCCTCATAGACGTCTTCATTTTTTTTAAAAAGCAGGGTGGCCAGAAAATTTGATGGAACATACAAAAGCCCATCCTAACCCATCGCTACCGATTTAAGATTTTACCGATTAAACAAAAATGTTTGACCTAGAAGGGAAATTCTAACACAAAACTAGTGTTTAACATCAATTTTGAGCATAATTCCAGACTTTCTTGATGATTTTTTAAAAATTGAAGTACACTTCGGACTTGGGATACATTTTTTTCTGGTGTTCTCCCCTCTATTCACTGACCTATAAAACTGAAAATACAATCACAAGTGGATATCCAAAATGGATTTCTTCCCCCATCCACATGGTCTCCACATGCCAGCAAACCTCGCCCTCGCCCCCACCCCCTCCTTCTGGAGGACGTCTTTTTTGAATGGGCCCTAACTAGAAAAGTTTTGCCTTGTAACCCTAACTGGTCCAACAGCTGCAGTATTGTTGAATTTGCTGTGTCTATGAACACCATATTTGGGTTAACTCTACAATGCAAGAGTTTATCTATAATTATAATAATTTGAAGCAAGATTTTATACATTAATACGAGTACATGATTTCGATTTTGTAAGATTCTAGGGGAATTAATGGTATTTGTATTTTATTCTTTTAATAAATGAAAATTCTTTAACTTAACTAAGGGAATAAGTCTTAGAATCAGATCGTACGTAATGTTGACCCAAATATGACATTGAATATTTGTTTCTCTTAGATAATGGTATATTCCGAACTGTCGAATTTGAGAATACAACCAACGAAAAACCTTATTATTTAAGATTTTCAGACAAACATCCCGTCCAATTTCCTACAATGTCCAAGACGACGTTCTACTTTCAATGGAGAATTTCACTGGTCACTATCCGTCCATCCGATCACAAACTATTTCAGAATCCAGCTCTTCAGGGGAAAATTCCGAATCGGACGAGGACATGAAAATCATAAGGAAACCATCTGTACCAAGACTAAAGAAAATTCACGCACAGAAATCTTACGGTAGATCTCCGTGCTATGATGACTAGAAATTATCTTGAAAAAAGTATGTCTTTAAAAGCATAGAATACAATTTTATATAAAATTTCAGATTCGGGTAGTTTGGTTGGGTACACCATGGATTCAGATTCCGAAAACGAAGAAGGCGTACTGGATAAGCTAGCCACTGCATTTGGACACATGTTCTCTAGGTATACAATATGTTCCAAAATTTCAATAAATTAAATTAAAACTATTTCTATTCAGATACTAAAGAACACATTTCGTTACAATTATAATTTTATTTTTTTCCCCATTTTATTTTAGTGAGAGCTCAGAGGCAGAGGAAAGTGAATCCGAAAAAGAGGATCAAACATTAGCCAAATCTGAGGAGGATATCGAAGATGCAGAAACTGAAAGCGGTTGTGAAGAAGATGAAACAGATCCAACAGTTTTATCTCCAGGTTGTGAAAAACCGATTTTTCTGACCAAACAAGGAACTGAAGGAGGCAAGTAGAAATTATCTAAATTTGACTTTTGTAATGGGTTGATCATAAACTAAATTCGTATTTTATAGGAGAATCTGTCGATTCTGGGGTCGATGATGGGTCCTCCACTCTGGTCACTTATGTAATCATCGATGCTCGTGACAAACTTGACATCACAGTCAGTCCAATGGCTCTAAACGTCATAACGGAGGTGGTCAAGGTACATATTTCAAGGGAAACTTTTCGTATTTTCAAGTTTTATAAGAAAGACAAAAACTTATTAGTGATACTTAATATATCAGGCATTTACATCAACGTCGCTGACCCACCAAAGTAAAAACCACTGGTCTTCCACTTCCTCTCTTGAAGTATTTAACAAAATCGGGCCACAATCGAAGGTTCTCGTCATTGAGAAGTCAGAGGTAAGAAATTTTGAGAAAATTCGTTAGAATTAAATTATTGGACAAGAGCATGCTTTTCTTTAGCAAGAAAAATAAGAATTTGAAATTTTTTTTAAAAAAATACAGAAATGGAATAACGGTGCAATAATATTGTTTGCGAATTGTATATTGAAAGCTATAATATGAAGCTACAAAATACATTTATATTTTTAAACGTTTGTCTAATGTTTAAAGAGGCCACTTCATCAGGGGCCCAGTCCGCCTCAGGCGCTGAAATTATTCTAGTGAAATAAGACCAAAAAATGGTTGCTTAATTATCTGATGAACAGTAACAAGTATGAAATAAAATATTTAATTTTTTTTGTACAGCGAGGAAATGACGATGAGGACCGTGTTTTGGCTATGAGTGGATATGACGAAACAGAGTTACCATCCAGTCCAGCATCCACGGGGATCTTGGTGGACATTTCACCAACTGAAAGTGAAGGAGATGTCGAAGGGCAAGTTTAAGATTAATTTCTTTCACTGAGGACAATTTGCAGTTTGAAGATGTTCAATCCCTAATATTTTCCTTTATAATTTGTAAAAAAAATAATAGTGATGAAGTAGACAGGTTCAGCATTTCGTCAGCATTAGCCCATGCAGAAAACTCATCAGTAAATAACACTGCAATGGAATACGAAGAAGCAGATGTAACAACCGTTTATAAAGAAGTTATGAAAGAGCGAGTGAATATCGAAGTAGGTATTTCGAGATTTGATATTTCCATAAGTAACGTTCAGTTACTATACTGAAACTATTTTCTTATAATTGAATATTTCTATAGGTGGAAGGTTTCGAAAAATTACAATGTTACATGCCAAGAAGGGCTGAAACACGCGTGTTTGCTTTACATCCCCAAAGAGTAAGTATAATTAATTTTTATAATAGAATTAACTGAGAATATGAATTCACCAAAGTTTATCATCATGTAGAATGATACTAGGTATCACGTGGTCGTTAACGTAGACACTCATCATGGTTACAAGGCTGTTACTGTATCATCCCCACTACAGGCAAGTTTGATGTGTTATTGATTGATGAACAAGTTATTTTCAAAATTCAACATGTTTTTCAACAAGGTCGATCATATATTGCAGGTCCAAAATTGCTTATCTCAACCGATCAACCTTTATTACAAGAAAAAAGCTCTGGAATCATTAGGTGTGCCTCCACCTTCACATCCAAAAAATCCATTCGAAGAAAAACTCTGGTTGGCCATCTTACAGCCAGGTGAAATGTACAGTGTGCCCTTATTCCTGGCCTATCATTGTTCATTGTATGCACAACCAGCAAGTTTACCGTGCGTACCAATTTTTAAAATTAAAAATGTATCCTCTATTACTTGGAATTTGTAACATATGTTTTGGTCACTAAACAAACATTAATCAACTAATTTTAGATATAATGTGAGCGAGAGGGGCATCTGGTGGCAAGAACTTTCATCGGGACAAAATCAATCGAAATTAATAATGTGTACATCTAAAGATAAACAACGGGATGATATCGGCTTTGCAATTAAGGTGAAATTTCAACAAAATATAAAATGGATATAAAATGTATAGCCACTAATCTGAAAATATTTTTCAGGTCGTTTGTGAAGAAGGCGTTAAGTTAAAAACCACAGCAATAAGTGGGAGATTAATCCCCAATTATATTTTAAGCCTCTATCCTCCAATATGCATCCACAATACGTTGCCCTATCAAATCGAAATCAACGTTGCAGAGGTAATTAGTACTTTTATTCCAATTATATACAAAATAACCATTGTTTAATTGATACGACTAGAATAGTACGTTCAAAACAAACTAATACATTTTGAAAATTTCTTTTCAGAATTTTGATCAAGAAATCAAATTGGAACCAGGGGAAAAAAAAGCAATAACCAATATCGATTTATCTAAATTGCAATCCATTAAAATAGAGGTAGGTAACCATTTAAGTAAAACAAACTAAAATATTATAATTAAGCTAACAGGTTTAATTAACCCAAAACAGGTTCCGAATTATTTGGGTCTACTTTGGACTGGCCAAATGGACATCTTCAACGACATGGAAGACAACAGGACAATCAACATGGCTGCCGAATTCAACACATGTGATATTGAAAACAAACAGCTCATTATCAACTTGCACGTGGAACGAAAGACGAGCTTGAATGTGTACATCTACTCGCCCTATTGGATTGTTAATAAAACTGGACTTCCGTTACAAATCAGGGTTTGGAAATTTAGCTAATTTTTACATCTTAAGTTCCCAACACAGGATTTGCACTAAAATGCACACTTTTTAATTTTAGGGTTCTGGCTCGAGTGTGGTCTACGAAAGCAGTCTTACCGACGAACCTTTACTATTTAGATTCAAACGCCATCGACGGAAGAAAGCGAAAATACGAATTTACAATTCCAGATGGTCAGCTGCCCTTTCCATGGACATTATTGGTAGCAGTGGAGTGATAATTTGCAAAGATAAAGAAAGGGAGAAGAAATACCAAGTGAGTGCCAACTATAAATACGTCTCATGTAAATTTCTACTGACAACTCATTACTTAACTACTAGCAGCGCAATATTTTCTTAATGTTTATTCTAAATTATTTTTGGAAAAAAATCCTTAACAGTTCCTGTTGAGCATTCAGTTATCCGAACTGAAATTAACGAAGATGATCGTCATAAAGCCCTATTTCTTGGTCATCAACAACACAAAGCGCCATCTTCGCTTCATGGAACAAAACGAGAAAGCAGATTTTTGGGTGGACATTGGCCCAGGTCAAAACATTCCTTTTTGGCCAGATACAGAGTCAATGCAGATGCACGTGAAAATCAGGGACAGTAAAATCGTTTCGCAGCCGTTTTTTATTCACAAAACGCACGATACGGTCTTAAGAATGGATCAAGGAGTAAGAGTAATCACTTATCTATTATGCAATTTTTATTAAGGGGGTATAGAACCTATCACTTTCAATGGGTGAAATTTTAAAACACCCTCACATCCAAACAAAAACAGATTAAATAAAAATAAAAATTGTTTAAAATAGCTTAATAAATAAGCAATAGAAATTGATTGTCGTTTTTCACTTTGAAACGGTAGATTTATTAAAATTAATAAACAAGTTTGAAAAATGTCCGTTAATGTGCACACGCTGCCAGCAGGTGGCAGCATTGAAACTGAAAATTAACGTACATTTTTCAAACTTGTTCTGCCGTTTCAAAGTGAAAAACGACAATCAATTTCTATTGCTTATTTATCAAGCTATTTTAAACTATTTTTATTTTTATTTAATCTCTATTTGTTTGGCTGTGAGTGTGTTTTAAAATTTCACCAATTGAAAGTGATGGATTCTGATTCACCTCAAAATATTTCAATTATACTTGTGTTTTTTATGTTTAAGTCTGCACTGTGCGTTAGTGTGCACGGAGGTATGGAATCACCAATGACCATCACTTTATTCCCATATATCCATGGAAACGCACCTGTCCGAGTGGAAAACTGGTGTGAGGACCTGTTCCTGAAAATTCATCAGAAGTAAGAACATTTCCTTCAGCATGAATTCGATGTACAGAATTTTCAAAAATTGCATGATAAAACTTTGGAATTAATTTCCTTATTTTGACATTAGGTCAATGGGTCAAGTTGCCCTGCTGAGTCCATATCAGTCTGTGCTGTACACATGGGATGATCCGACCAAAGAACGCACCTTAATGTGGAACATTTATAACAGAAATAAACCAGGCTTTCCTGCATTCATTGGAAAGGTATCACTCAGTCACATTAAGGCCCTATAGGGGGTCATGAGCCCTGAGATTTGGATATTTTGTACGGAGCTTAACATATGCATCGTTGCAGGATGGACACGGCCAAGAAAAAGTATCCTTTCATACCCTTCGTCCAACGACGAGCAATAGCACTAAAAATTGTGCCCCTTCGTCACATCAAAGCAGTACCGATGGTACACATGACAAACATGGTTCATTGTACGTAGAGGCACGCAAGTCCCTCGTTTCTTTTAATTTTGAAGCTGTGCACCTGTGCCCATTTCTAGATGACAGCGACCTCACCGACGACGTCGACTTAAACATGTCGAAAAAGACACGAAAAGACAAAGTGGTGGTTTATTGGGTGTCCTATTTGGATGGCCACGAGAGGGTACTGATGTTCACTCAAGACGAAAGAGTGGCCAAACTAGCCAAAAAGGTCAATATCAAATCACTCCTACCAACAGTCCATACCAGTGTTTTTCAACCGGTGTACTGAGGCATCTAAGTGAAAAAGCTATACCAGACCAAGCATGGACTTGTATGTCCCATCTCGTATAGTCTTGTATGGACCCTATTTAGCCTATGAATGATAATGTAGTCATTATGGGTCATATTTATCCACTAAATGGTCATATACAATGGTCATTATACATTGAATGGCCACATTTGGACTATTCTTAGATTTCGGGATTCCATTAATGGGCCACCCTGGTGAAAAAGCAATAGAAACCAATAGAGATTTCTATTGGTTTCCATTGTAATTTGGCCACTTTATTGATTTTAATTGTTTTCTATGGTTCCTGTATTGACTTATATTGGCTTCTATTATTTCTATGGTTTAGCTGTATTGAATGAACAATAGAAAACCATAGAAAACAATTTAAACCAATAAAACCAATAGAAATTTTCTATTGATACCAATAGAAAACAATGGGCCAAATAACAATAGAAATCTCTCTTGTTTTTTTCACCAGGGCATATAAGCCAGAAATGCGTGGTATAGCAAAATTGATATATGCAACGCCCTACTAAATGAAATGGGAACACAATTGACCAAACTTTGGCATTTAAATGATAATACAACGTGCTTTAGTATAATTACTTTTCTAGCTACATATATACAATAAGTTGTTTTTCTTTCTATCAGGATATTAGTGTGCCGCGAGAATTTTAGAACTTGTTTAGTGAGCTGTGAGATGAAATATGTTGAAAATCACTGGTCTATATACACTAAATAATTATTTTAATGGAGTGTCCGATGTCTTAATACCACCTACGTT
The DNA here is from genome assembly GCA_034698625.1 of Julus scanicus. Lineage (NCBI taxonomy): Eukaryota > Metazoa > Arthropoda > Diplopoda > Julida > Julidae > Julus > Julus scanicus. The sequence goes on along the minus strand of JAQGBW010000491.1, from coordinate 17,188 downwards.
TTACTTTATTTTTTATTATTTAGAAAATTGATGGATCCAAAGCCAATTTTGAATGCTGCGTCTCGTTAGGGGGTGTTGGCATCTCGCTGATCAACGAGGCATTTCAAGAGGTCACTTATGTGACCCTTTCACACGCCCCATCCGTTTGGGAAGTGGAAATCAACAACAAGTGGAAAATATTACCCTTGGAATTGTCAGCTTGGTTGGAAGACAAATGGAAAATGGACCAAAACAAAGCAGAGATGAAAGACTATGTGCAGGTAAGACATTTTCCAATTTGGCAAGACATCTTAACTAATCATCATCAAACCAAAAAAACATGAAATTATATTTAATTTCAGGTGGATTTTTCCAAAATGCAAATGACTAAACCCTTTTTTGGACGGTTGTACCGACGATTTTACCCAGCTTTATGGTGCCAATACAGAAGTTCGCAATACTTATCGTATTTGCATTTTAAGCTACATCGGCTGCAAGTATGTATGATATAAATTCGACTTTTACGTTTAATTATTAACTAATAATAATTTGTACAGCCATCTGGCCCATAAATGATATTTCCACCCTGGTGGTGGCTACCATTAAGAGAAATTATATTATCAAAGGGCATTTCAACAAATAAAAAACTATTAATTGTGCACAGAAATATTAATTATCAACTTATTTGTTCTATAACAGATAGACAATCAACTCCCAGAAGCCTTATTTCCGACGGTATTTTACCCTTCTCCAATGCCGCCATTTGTGGTCCGCAAGACAGGAATTAGACCATTCATTGAATTTTCGCTTGTTCAGCGGCATAATCCGAAAAAATCCATCCGAGTGATTAAGTCAGTATAACTTCCAATCGTATCAGAAAATTTAGGAAAGCTTTAATCTTCATTACTAAATCCATGACTATTACATACATTTTCAGGTATCTTAAGATCTTGGTTCAAGAATTCAACGTCCGTTTGGACAAAGGATTTGTACTTTCTGTTCTAGATCTGTTTGAATCCTTGCCCGAAACTCAAACCTATGGGGGGACACAATTAAAATCCGATTTGGATATTATTAGAGCCCCATTAATTCCATCTCCCGATTGCGTGGATCCTCAAACATCTAATTTTTACATGTTTGAATATGTGCATCTTTCGCCAGTGAAGGTACTATATTTCCATACAACAAGATAATACATCAACGTTAAGAAGAAAGTCCTAAAGTAATTTCATTCTCCAGATAAACTTCAGCTTTTCACCTCGTGGAGCAATAGCCAGAAGTTCATCTTGCTCAAATGGCCAGCATGACCTCTTGGAATTTCTCACTTCAACTGTTGGTGCAACTCTAAGTGAAGTTAAAGAGGTTCAACTTAGGTTAGTCATTGCTACAGAATTAGTCTTAAGACATCATTCCAGATGGAAAATATTTATATGGACATGTAGGGGCCATATATAACAAAGTGTGGGCCATATATCATATGACCCTTACTGGTCCATTATGTTCCACACATATCCAGCACTTACAATATTTTGCCAATGATGGGCCATTTATGTTCCATGAAAAGCCAAGATAATTCCAAACATGGCATTACACAAAAATCGTTATTTTCTTGCAGGTTACCCTACTTCCAATGCAAGGGCATGGTGTCTCCTCTTCCTAGAATGCTCTGGGACATTAAATGTCATTACCAAAGTCAATTCGTGCAACAGTTTTATGTGTTCGTCTTGGCAGTGGATGTGCTGGGAAATCCTTACGCAATTATTCAAGATTTCACAGAAGGTCTTGGAGATTATTATTACGAACCTTTCATGGTAAGCAATTCCAAAATGTATTCCATAGATATGCAAAGTCTTATGGAAAAAATAGATTTTGTTACGGAAGAACATTTTATTCAAAGGCTTTGGTCACACTGAGGCCACAAAAAATTCACGTTATCCATCCCAATTTTAGGGCATCATCAAGACCCCTGATGAATACGCCGATGGCATTGCCATCCGTATGCAAGCCCTTTTAGGACACATTGTAGGAGAAGCTATTGGTTCCATCTCTCTTGTCACAGGATCCTTAGGGCAGGCCCTATCATTCTTATCATTCGATGAGGACTATAGAAGGGTAATTATACAGGGCATTAAATATTGATAAATACAATGGAAAGTAATTAATTATTCACTTTTGTTATTCCAGAAACGTCGCCAGAGAAATCAACAACAAACCGGTTTTCCAGAAACTCTCGCTGCTGCTTCTCGTACATTTTCAATGGGAGTTTCAATGGGCCTATCAGGAGTACATGTGAAACCCGTTGTAGGTAAGAACAGTGGTTATGTTAGGTGATATCTAAAAAATTTAAAAATACGACTTTATCAACACATTGGAGAACATGACCAACTGCCCTTTGGAGAACACGACCAACTGCCCTTTGGAGAACACGACCAACTGCACATTGAAAAGCATTAAAATTAAAGGAAATTATGTAATAACTAAGCAAAATTTCAACAGGTATCCACCAAGAAGGAATCGAAGGTTTCTTCAAGGGAATGGGCAAGGGCTTAATGGGACTGCTTACCAAACCAGCAGGAGGAATTGTGGATATGGTCAGCATGGCCTATGACGGCATACGAAGGTATAAAGGAGATTGGTAATCAATGGATGACAGTAATCAAAATTTATTAAATAACGTAATTAACGAACGGTTAATTATTTTATCTAGGGCTGCTGAAATGGGTGAAGACGTTGTCATGAGAATGCGACTCGCCCGTCATCTCAATCCACAACAGGTAACACTTTTAGTCCAAAATGCATTCTTAATTTAACACCCTCTATATTTCAAACTGCACATGGTTCAATATTTTCATTTGTTATGTAGGGTGCAAAGCCGTACTCTCCTTACCAAGCTGCTGGAAATCGCCTGTTACTGAAACTGAGCAAAGGGCATTACGCCGAGAGCGACATCTATTGGGCCCATGCCACGTTGAAGAAGGAGGACCGTATCAGTGTTGTGCTGGTAACAGACAGGTAAACTTGGTACCAGATTTAATTTTGTGATATTTTACATAGCAATGCCATTTAACTAAGGTATGTTCCACAGACATGTTTTTGAGTTGATCCGATCTCGTTTGTGGGGAGAGTGGGATGTGTTGTGGAAGGTCAACTTGGATGACGTCATGGCCGTTCCAACTATCAGTTCCAATAAAATCATCCTAAATGTTCGACAAGTAAGTAGTTTTTTTTGTTTTGTTGTAAAGCTACTTTTGTAGTTTTTAGCGTAGTAAGGAATATGGTTAATGGATTTTACAATTAACTTTATTTTCATATATTTACTAACTACTGATACTGAATTTTAAGTGGTATTTTTTGGTTTTTACATGTTCGAGTTTTCATGTGCAAATGTGTCACATTTCTGGTCCAGCCATATCTAGAAAAAGCGATATACGTATATACATGACCCATATACAATTTTGCCAAACTTGTAGTACATGTATGCATTCATTCATCACTATGGATTCTTGATTAGTGATAGTGAATACAAATATTACAAAACTTACTTTATTGGAGCTCACCATCCAATATTACGAAAAATAGGGTAAAATAGTTGGCAAACAATGATTGCACCGAAACCATGCGTGTTTGCCTCCATTCTGGGGAATTTTTGAGCTGCCCGTTGTTTATACATTAGTATACAGGGTGTCTGAAGAAAATCAATCTTACCTTATTCGCTTTGTTTTGTCTATGTAGGACGAAAGTTTGAATCTGTTTCCCGGCGAGGAGTGTTTCGTGTCCTGCGATGATCCCGCGGTTCTTCATTGGCTGCAAAGAAAAATTGAAAAAGTTTTAATTGCTCATATGGAAGAAAGACCATGCGCCAACTGCAGTTAGGACATAGATGAAAAACAAAAGTCCAGGAAAAAAAACTAGACAAACATGAATGACCGAAAATTCAACACGATACTGGGATTTGTTTCGCGTTGAATTTGCGATCACTACATGGGATGCGAAAGTTATGTATGTGTGTATGTGTGTACAGGTTTGTTTTCGGCGTAGAGTTGTGTAAACGAAATTGTACATTTATTAAAAAGAAACTGTGAAAAAGATAATTTTATTAAATTTTATGACGAAGGATTTATGCCAAAATAGCTTAATACTTCAGTATACTCAATGTTAAATTATTACAGGTGGTGAAGTATAGCACGTTTTAAAAACAGCTTCAAAATAATATAAAGTAAAATTACGAAAATCCATAAAAAATTAAAAGTCTATTAATGCAGATAGATGTACACGTGGCAGGGAACATATAAAGGGTGCGCTAAGAGTCGAAACCCTCTTAATATATTTGGCAATATTAAAGGGCTGCCGCAACCTTTAACGCACTCTATTTTTATTATTAAATTGTTCATTAACACCTTTAATAATAGAATTCAATAACTAAGCACACTTTGTAATTCTGAAACAAAAAATACATTGAATAATTGATGTGTATACTTAAATCCGTTGAAATAGCCATTTAATTGCAGCATTCATTTTGCTTATATGATTGGTTGCGTCGAATTATGTTTGATTAAATCGGAGATTAAAACACGTTTTACGACCTGTCTTAATCATTGATTAAATTAATCGAAGCTTGGCGCAAACCGACAAAGTGTCCGATCCGATATTCACTCGTTTATGCATATGTATTTTATTGACAGTAATATCATTTATATTGTGTATAGATATGTTGCTACTTAATATATAATCAGTTTAAATTTTTAAAAGGGTATCCATAAATGACGTCACTAGTACCATTAAAAATTAAAGTTACCTCAAATGCAAAATAATACATTTTTTGATTTTAATTAACCAAACTAGATTTCCCAAAGGATCTACAATATTAATAAGTGTTTCTCATTATAATAATTTACTCATTGCAATACAATTCTTGCACACAGATTTGCATTTTAAATTTTTTATATACGGGACGATGGTATTTTTTTTTTAGCTCAGCGCTCCCTGGTGGCATAAATTTCCAATATGGCCGCATCTGCTTTCGCCAATTTTGGCGTTACCAATTTTAAAAAAAACACATAAAAGGGCGCGGCCATATTGGAAATACAATGCTAAAAACATATACGCCACCAGGGGGTGCTAAACCGGAAGCACCTCTATAAAACTAGTTGACGTCAATGGTGGACTTCCTTTACTGCGCTTTTAGTCTTGATTTGTTAAATATTTTTAGTTTTAAATCTTTACTATTCTTATTTTAGTTTTTAAGATATTTCGTCCATACACTTCAAGCTTATGTCACGTGCACCAATTAAAAAATTATGTCCGACTGCACCACATATTGTTTCGTTTGATCGCCGATTAAGGCAAACAAAATGGTGAAACCGCCCCATTAATGTTTTGTTTTATATCCCATGTTATTCGTTTGTTATATAGAGACTGTGTATGGCAGACCAGTATCATTTTCGAAGGTCTTTAATTCATGTTATCGTTTATCATTACCACATGTCTATTTACGTGAATCGTAATTTCTAGAGCTTATTCGTTGCTTTCATTGTTTATTTATATGTTTTTCGCAATTTAATAATTATTACGCCATTCGTATTGTGTTGCAGTTCTAGAAATATAACATGCCACGATAATTAAATTGCAGAGATAACATTAAAAGAGATATTTAAATGCAAAATAAGCTTGTTTCATTTTTAGGCTAAACAAGTTTAAGCCTTGCTTAACGTTTTTTTTAGGAATTTAATCCAAGACGTGACCACACCTATCATTTGATATCTGACATCACGACTGATGTGTAAAATATAGTTGATTAACATCCAGTTTTAACGCAAAACTTTCAATTTAAAATCTAGATTTTCAAAATTTAAAGTTCTCTAAACTAACTAGATGGTAGATTTTCAATATAATTGATAATCAGAACATTACAAATAAATAATTAATCTGATCATTGAACAAGCTTGTGTTAATGACTGAAATCACAGCTAAACATAACAAGAATATTTCGTGTTCTGACAAAACAACTTGTAATGTTCCTAAACTCAATATGTGCTAAACTAAACACAATCATTTTTAGGTTAAATTTTCTGAAAACTATGTAAAGCTAATCGAAAACACAACAGTAGTTCTCTAATTTGCAAACACCCTATAGAAAAGCCACAACAGCCTTGTATAGTTGAACCCAATACTTTTTTTGGCATTAGTCACCTCCGCATATAGAAACTGCTTCAAAATACAGGGTGTATCAAAATTACGCAACATGTCACAAATGCTACTATGATAGCACATCTTCATTCCTCCGAAGCTAGTTGAAGTATGGATGGAAAAAATCAATTGGACGGGTTTGCAACATTAGCAAGTTTGTCAAAAAAAACACAAAAATTCGGTGGTGGTGGCCTCCTCCTCTTCCAGATCTGGTGTTCCAGAGCTCCACCAGAGGCGCCATGGACGCCACGTCTGACTCATCCCTGAAGGCGAAAGTGAAGGGAAAGGAGGGCGGGAACGAAACCCATGCGGATGAGGAATTTTCTCCATCATTTTGAAACATTTCGAGGCGAGGCAGTTGGCCACATTGGAGGATGGTGGCCGCCCATAATCAACGGTGTACGGAGTGTGTTGTAATTTGATAGCAGCCGTATAGGGGCTTCTCACCTTTCAAGTCGTGGTTCCAACCCCCTCATGCACAGTGCACGTACAGGACTACTACCGCCGCTACTACAGCTACTACACCACGGGAGAAACGGTGCTCAGCCTCGGCTGCGCTATGGACGTCGAGGCGCTCGGACGAGCCAGCGTTAGCGTAAAAAGAGAACCAGAAGACGAAAACGACATCAAAGTAAGTCCGAATTCCATGGATTTTTTTTTTTTTTACACAATCAACAAAAAAAAAAAAAAAAAGATGTGTTGGGCAGGGAGGTGTGCTCTTGAAGGAGTTTTACGAACTTGGGTGTCCTGCACGCGGCACGCGCTAATGACGTCATTCAAATTTAAAATTAGGTGATGGGTAGATCCTATATTTTGGGACAACTTTCTTAATACGGAAAACGAAAGTTTGTTTACACGCGAAGGCCTCCTCGAGGGAAAAACCATATGGTGGAAGAGTGCTAAATATAGCGATGAAATATTTGAAATTTCAATCAGTTTGTGGCACTTTGCTGAAAGTAAGCCACACGTTTGACAGTCGACCTAAACTCGTTTTTTTGTTAGTTACACCATGTTATATTTGTCTAATGATTTAATTACTTGTTATACTTGGACACACAATCACATTTGGTTTATTTTGTTTGCTTATTTTCATTATAAAGACATGTACAGCTAGGTTTTAATTGCTCATCAATTAAAATCTAAACTGTTAACTTTTCAAATGCATTCCAAGTTCACATTTTAAAATTAAAAATACTTTAATATACAAGTTGTGTATAGGACTATCAGAAAAAGTTTAATTAAAGATTTAAAACAACGATTTAACAAACCATTTGTTTCAGTTCATGTTAAAGAGCACGTGATACTGCGATATGTATTGTTATGATTTAAAAAAATTGCACATTTTAAAAGTTCGTCTATTAATATTAGTATAGCGCATGACGAATATTACGTTGAGCTTAATTTAGCTCTGTATCTTGCAGTCATCGAAGCAATGTTTATTTATGAACCCCGAGACTTGGCTCTGGTTGAAATAGTTCGTCCAAACTGAGAAACGCAACGTGCGTGTTCCAGGATCAGCGTTAAAAATCAGCATAACAATCCCATGTGCATTTCATATGTCATTTCACCATGCACAGCTTCAAAATCAGTTAAAATATACAGAAGGCTATGTTTAGTACGTGTATAAAGAAAACTAGGGTCGAAGACTTTGTTTAGCAAATGCTCTCAAATTTCTCCTTTATTTTTAAGTTTCGAGCTGGAAATGTATGCCATTTATCTAAATAGAACTTATTTCGGAAAACTATTTCATACTTAACGAATAGATGTTTTAATCAGTAAAAGTTATGAATCTTAACTAGTAGAGAATTTAGCTTTAACAGGAATTAGCCATATCCCAAAATAGTTTTACATATTTTTTTTTAAGTGCATTTGCTTAATTCATTAATTTAAATTAAATCTGAAATTTAGAACTTCTACGAACCCATGTATACGCTTACACGTAACAAATGTGTGGCAGTATCATACTAACAAATGTTCAGTATTTGAACTTGATCATTAAGTACACATGGAATTCACTGTCCAAATGCGGAAGAAAAATGTTTATTTTGCTTCATGGATCAATAAATTAATGGCCATTAATATATTAATGCATTCATTGAAGACATATCTTACACACCCTAACATGTTTAGGATCTCAATAGCCATGGGATGTTTGATTTGAGTCCACAGAGGACTAGGGTTTTTGAGATACCCGTATTTCCAAAATACCCAAGATTTTCTGCCTATCCACAAGACAAGATTTCAGTCATTAACCTAAGCCTGTTCAATGAAAGATTGACTATTTTTGATCAATATAATCTTAATTAGTTTCCCAGTGCCCAAACACTTATACCTTGTAACAAAACAGTGTAGAAGACTTATTTGCTTAAAGTATATTTGATACCATCCTGGTCATATCATTGTTACATGTCGCATCATGTAGCAAGTATTTAAAACAGACAAAATTTAAAAGGGCAACATAATAACATTACGCCCTGCGCATGTATATATAGGTTTATAAATGTCAGAAAAAAGTAAATCGTAGGTGGTCTATTTACGTTATCCCACATGTGTCATAAATTGATGGAGATCACACGTGGGTCGAAATTGGGTTTCTGATTTACATGCAGGATAGTGTTATGGTTAAAACGAGTGAGAATTGAAAATGGGCGTCACTCGTTGTATTATTCATTGTAACACCTTTAGATATATTTGCATGTGCAGTTGAGCGTCGAAACGACGCATTGAGATTTACAACCCCAAAAGAATGGTTTTGGGAACGTTTTTGCTGATTACATGTCAGCCATGATTAATTCGGCAGACTAAAGTGGAAGCAAGGAGCAATTCACGAATGAAATTCATAGGAAACAACGTTGAACACAAGAACCTCTTATTCATACGTCATTCAAGCACGTGAGCTGTGGTGGGCGTGGTTTTTAAGTCCGCCATCTTTGTTCCCACATGTTTATGGTCCAGGTGGAAATATTTATAGGGCCATATTATGTTCCATATCCCGGACAAAAAATCCACAAATCTCATTGGATATTAGCACTCAGGAAAATCGCTCAGGGGATGTTTGGTCGAGTGGGCGTCTGGACAAGTGATCGTTTAGACAATAGGTCATAAGGGCAGATGGATGTTTGGGGAAATGGTCGTTAGGGCATACACGTGTTTTTTTCGCTCTTTAAAAGGTTTTTCAAACATTACGAAGTGGAATTGTTGTGTTCCATGTTGTAAAAACAACTTTAGGAACGTAAATTCCAAGATTTCATACCACAGGATCCCTAAAAACGCCAATATAAGAAAGAAATTTATTGTATGTATGCAAGTGAAACACTTGGTGACATTAAAATAAAACGCCGTTTTGTTTAAATAAAATGGTTTGCACGTGGCCTTCACGTTCTCAGAGTAGAATTTCCACTCTCAAATTTCAAAAACTTAAGTTAAATTTCCCAAATATCACAAAAATCCGTTCCTGAAAGAGCCAAATCAATGGAAATGCTATATGGACGACGCTGGGCTGTCCCCCCAGAAAATTTGGCCACTAGAGGCGCTCATGCATGGAACATGCGCCGTTGTGTAATGTAGACCTCTATTGTCCGCAATATCCTATCTGCCCTTTGAGCTTAAGTACGGACACCATTCTATATTATGATATTTCCATGTATGTCTGAAAATGTATTGTTGAAAATGTATCCAATTTCTGATAGTCATTTCCCCATATACATTTTTTTCCTGAAATACCAATCTGAAATAAAATCTCAAATTGGTGTTTCATTCTATAGGACATTTGCGAATTTCTGAAGCTCATCAGGCATAAACGAACTTTCAAATTTTATAATCAAAGTTATCGTTTTTTTGATTTTATACAATGTGTTTTAACATTTCCGTTTGAGGAAGGTGCAGCTGTAAAACATTCATTGCCGCCAATCGATAAAATGTAAGCAAATGAAGATATGGATCATTGTTGCATCCCCTTTTCCCTCATTGTATTTTACGATTTAAAAAAATGAAATATGAAATTAGTAGCCAACAATATATTATGCTTATGCAGTTCCTTATAGATGGTGAATTTCTAGGTATACTTGTCAAGCTTACTTACCGTGGTGCTTTAAAAAACGCACCACTGACACGTGATGGGCCCCTTAGCTCCCCCTCTGAGAAAACAAATGCAATGTCTGTCTACCCTTACTATAGACTGCCACATAGTGCTTTATTTAACTATTTGTGTTTACCACCCACTGGAAACTAATGGAACTAAAATTTCAACGTCCCATGGCTTCCTCGGAATATAAATATAAAACCATGATAAAAATAAAATCGCTTCTACAGTATGTCCAACAAGTCGCAGTAATACAAGTAGTACATTGCTAATGGGTCAAACCTGCTTACTTGGATCCCCAAGATGGCTGATGAACAAGATTTACTCGGGCGTCAGCCATCTGCCAAAATGGAAAAAAATAATAAAAAATGTAAAACTGTCATGTGACATAGAAAATGAGCTTATTCCTATAATCAATGGCAGCCATTTGTGGGGAAGGGGGAGAAACATACCGAAATTCCGCCCCCGCGCACCTCACCCTCATGTAATGTCTGCAAGGCTGGATCTCAGCAGGCCTTACCACCAACCCCACCTCTTGGTGCCCATGGGCATACAGGGTACCTTTCAATTTAAATAATTCACATAGCCTTTAGTTCCTACGCCCAGCAGAGCAAGCACTTTAAAAAAGGGGCAGCACCACTTTTTGGATATACGACGAATTAAAGGCGGGTTCTATAGGAGGAGTTGCGAGTTGAACGACTTCAATGTCGAATGTGGTAAATGTACTGGTCACGTGATGGCATCAGAACATGATGATGAAGTTAGGAGGAGATACATATACAATATGTAAATGGCGGTACATGTATAGCCACATCTACACTGAGTCATAAGAAAGTAGATCCCAATAAAAAAAAATCACAACTTCGATAAAAATGCTTCGATTTAAATGAAATCTGTTACAGAACAATAGGGTAGACACAAAAATAAATTATAAAATGCGCTCAAAATGTTTTTCGGTGGCCTTTTACACAAGCCCAGAGTCTAACGCGCCATGCTTTGATTGATGAATTGATTATACACAGGTCGGGTTCAATCCAAGTTTTCTTAATTCGTAGTTTCAAGTCTTCGATATTATTAATCTTCGATTTGTAAATTTTTCCTAGAAACTCCCCAAATTTTGTAGTTCCAAAAATTTCGTTGCAGCAGTTCAACTGTTTCTCGAGCAAGTTTGTTGACAAATTAAATGAAAAAAATACGATATTCCGGAAAAAGTTTTTTGTTCCTACGCTATTGTTCAATGTAAGTGCCATATTTCATTTGAATGGAAGCATTTTTCACGAAGTTGTGATTTTTTTCTATTGAATTTTACTTTTTTATGACTCACATTGAATGTTGCATTCTGTTCATACAATCGTATTAGTGGCACATTGTACTTTTATGTAGTTAAACATTAACTCATTAACATATTTGTTGAGAAAGTGATTAACGAAACGTATACATGTCCATGAATAAGGTATAGAGACATGTCTGCCATTAATATTTGATGCAAGAGGCTATACACGAAGCCTAGACAATGAAATCCTATCTGAAATAGTCATTGGTCATTATGATGAATGCATCAGCAAGAAGCCTTACAGAAATCCAATAAAAGCAGAGGGATCAACTTAAGCCGTGATCACGATTCAAGAAGGGCCGCCATTAACATTTATATAGAACATACCGACTTGGCAAGCTTTTTATTTTCACTGTCTGGATTTTTCTATCCAACACACACTGCATGCACTAATGGCTACCGGAAGAGAAATACTGGAACCTGACAGAAGTATCTGATGTACATTTGTAGCTTATGAATCTAATAGTTGCACAACATGCAACATTATACTATGCTACAACAAAATGGCGCCTAGAGATGCACGTCTGCTAGACATTGGCAAAGGAATGTTTATACCTTAGCGCCATCTATGACATTCCGCTTTACTGTTTTGTATAATTTATCGTTTGTATAGATCGTTTTAGTTGAATGTAATTACATTTGATGCAATTTAAGTTTCTGTGGGCATTCTCCATGTGGGGTAAACTGAGACAACTGATTTTGGGACAAGGCGAGTTATACTCACTTAACAAGCTTTGAACTTGCACTTTTGTAATTGGTATACATTTTGATAATTATTATGTAGTATAACATAGCTAAATGAATGAAAATATGTCACAAATATTTTAGAAAAATTTAAATCGGACGATTTTAGAGATTTAAATCGCGGTTTACCAACTTTTCATAGTATAAGAATTTTATTTCAACATATTTCATTTGCAAATCATTACGTTTTTCAGTCTAACAATATGATAAATACAAGTGGTTTTAATCTTGTTGCATAATTTTGTGCAATTCATGAAGTGTCATTTTAACAAATGAGTGGGGTAAAATGAGACAATCCAAATCTTAACTGTTGCAAATACTAAAACAATGTACCGTTAAAGAATATAATGGTGAATTTTAATAGCTTAGTAAGATAACAAAAAAGTTTAACGTGGTATATTAGCCATTCGCTAATTCCTTATGCGTTGATAGGGCCAATCGCCATTAGTACAATAGCAGTCTTAACGATTATTTGGCTTGCGTGATTCTCATTTTCTGAATGTTTGCCAAACGAATATCAAGTTAAGAAACAAGATTGTGGTCTGAAACGTGATCTGGGTTTACTTTGGTTAAAAACGTGGGTTTTAGAGGACGGAAAAACGAGAAGAAAACGAGGGGTGACGTCGGTTGTCAACGCAAGGCTAGAAGCACACTGCATAAAAAACTAGGGTGGAATTAATAATTAAAACTTTCTAATATAAAACAGATAATATGATCTCGGTGAAACTAAATTCCCCTTCAGCAAATTTTACTTCGTAACATAAGAAAGCACTTTTTGGTGAAAATTGAGGGGTTGATTGTATTGTATAGAAACAAGGAAGGGCAAAAATGGGTGGGTGGGGGAGGGCATTTGTGAATTTGAATTTGAATTTCTAAGTACATGTACCCGAAAGTAACTTAGAAGATTATATTTGGGATCGTGATTTAGAATCGTGAACACATGTGCCCAGCTCTGTAGAATCGTTTATTTTGATTTAAAATTAATTCGAATGGCTTCACAGCAATAAATTAACTCAAATTCAATATGTTTAAAACCTCATAGCGCAGTTATTTTAATGCGATATTTAGCTACACTTTAAAATACACCTTTCAATAATATATATCCCTGTAGAAATTCTCTTCGATATGTATATTTTGAAACTTCCTTCGCATTGTTGATTGTGATTAAATTATTGAAAAACAAGTTTGAATCGAGTGCAGGTTTGAAGTTTATTCGGCCTTTGGTATTACGTTTTCCGCTTCGCCGTCATTTCACGGTAGTAATTTAATCAAATCAATGCAAGATTCCACTAGGATTGACAAGTTAATTAAATCTGTAGAAAAAAACTCACCTAGACTTTCACTTCAAATTGTGCACGCGGCGTACAACCTTACACAAATGTTTGGAAGTGGAAGGAGAGAAGGGTTAAATCAAATTTATTTCAATCATTCTGTCAAGTTATTTCAACTGATAGCTACGTTACCATGGTTAAACGTCAGTATTGCAGTAAATCGAAAATTAAATTAACAACTGATTTTATGATATTCGTAACATGTATACTTTGGGCTATATGTTCAATATGCCATGTTTTGACCATGTTTGGTGGTTTTAAGAGGGATCACAATTAACCCTATCCTTTTTCAATGGGTCGGGTTTGCGAAAATACTCACAGTTGAATGAGGAAGGTTTGGATGGGGGTGAGAATTGTTTTGGGTGGCTTGATGGATCAGCAAGGGCCTCATATTATTGTTTTTCACTTTGAAATGGTAGATTTTTAAAATTAATATACAACTTTGAAAAACGTGGTTTTTCATGAGATAGGCAAGTTGTGAGTGCAAAAATTCAAATAATAATTTAATTTTAAAAAAATCGACTATTTTAACGTGAAAAATGACAGGATCAGTACTTTGCTGATTTATAAAGCTATTTTAAACAATTTTTTTTTATTTAATCTTTTTTTGTTTGACTGTGAGTGTCTTTGCAAATTTTCCCATTGAAAGGGATAGGGTTGTAATCCCCCATATTTACCATATGTATTTTTTCATACCTTTTCCACCAATGGCACAAACATCAATGCAGGCCATTGTCCAGATTTGTCGATGTACCTATGTAAACACGTAATTTTTTACTAATTTATGAAAATTGCACATTGTAGATAAAATGAAGTCCAATACTAACTATTGTCAAAAACCCTAACATGGCACACGTGTTTAACAGAAACATTTTCAAAATTTGTCACTCCTTGTACATTGCCTAACCTGCAATACCTCGGTGTTTTTAAAAGCCTAAAAATAAGGGGGAGTTTCTGAAATGCACGTAAGACTGCAAAAACAAGCAAAAAAAAACAACCGTTGACGCACTTTAAAATCAATGAAGCCAATTTCATGGCAAAAACTAACTAATGCAGAGATATGTCCTTTTTTTTGTACATTCTACAACGTTATAGTCGTATATGCCTAACGCCATTTAATACAAGCGCCCCCTTATAATAAAATAAAAAAATGTTATTAGGCTTACTGCTCGATTTTCAAAAATCAAATAAAATGCTATTTTCACTTTCGATCAACGTGAAACGAATGTGAAACCCTGAGTTGTAAAGACAGCTATCAAAAAACTAATAAATCATATATGAATCGTGTTAGATGCCATTTACGTAACATGCAGCATATCCTCATTAGAAAGGAGGAAAACGTCAAATAGGGTACTGTACCTGTGCTTCTGGTAATTTAGTTGTCATTCAATTACAGAGGTTTACCTGCCATAGAAATGAAACGCTAAGGTACAGGGTGGTTTTTGTCGTATTTTATGTTAACAATAGCAACAGTGTTTAATTTAAACAAAAGTTACTTTAGTGAAATTTTGAGAGCTGCAGATAAGTTTAAAAGTTCACACAATCTATTCAAACCAGTATTCTAAATAATAAATAAAGGTATTTCCATGATACAATCTATTTTCTTTCAGAATTCAGATTTCTCCTTGGTCAAATATCGACGAACCAGTGGTCAATTTGTGGGCAGTGGGCACTCGAAGTGAGGCCTATAATTTAGTTATTTTCATCGCATTAGAGGAAAGGGGCTAAGAGGTTCACTCAAGCATACATTACCAAGCTTGCAATTCGCCAGAAAACTCTTCGATCAAATAATATCGATAAATGCAACGAAGGGTAAAAATGGAACGCGTTAGGGCACCCTCAGAAAAATAGAAAATAATGATAGGAGAAAATGATAAATGGCTGGAATGAGCGATGGTGAAGAAGATGAAGTGCAATTCGCAAAAAGGAGAAATAAAACGAAAGGAGAAAACGGTTTTAAGGGCATCATTATGGTCAAGAATCAAGAACTATTCTGCTTAAAACTGTTTTTTTTTTTCTTCTATATATAATAAATCGCTTAGTGAATGATTTTTTTTTCTACACCAGGTCTACTTCTGTAATGTAGGGGGTTACAAAATAATGCAAGCACCAAGGAATATGTGGTACAGTAATGCTATTTTTGTAGGCATTATTGAAAGGAATTCCAGTTGTCAACACTAGATATTATTTCTCCGTGAATTAAAAATTGGAAATATGATAATTTTAGAATATTCCGCTAGATACTATTCAAATATTTTTTCTTCCCACATAAGGAGGTATGCTCTTTGGACAGGGGGAAAATATGCTTTTAGAGAGGATATTCATTTACACATGATGCATTTAGACAGGTTTTACTGAAAATGCATCACCCCTAGGTGTTGGAGTCACCATTTCCATCCCTAGACCCCATATAAAAGGTGATGAATGATACCTACAAATATGAGGGGAAAAAGCGTTTTATTAAAAACATTTTCGGACAAACATTGCTTGCTTTCGAGGGGAGAAAAGAAGATTATTAATTTTCCCCTTAAAAAGCAAACAACGTTTGTCTGAATCATTTTTATGATTAAATGCTATTTTTTTTCATTTTGTGATATGGTACATTAAATGATGATTAACCAGTAACCACAGATGCTAACATTATTTTGTCTCATAAAATACAGTATCTCCTGGTAAAAAAAACAATAGAGATTTCTATTGTAGTCTATTGTTATTTGGAACGTTGTTTTCTATTGGTTTTATTGGCTTCAATTGTTCAGTCAATACAGCCAAACCATAGAAGTCAATAGAAGCCAATAGAAGTCAATACAGTAACCATAGAAAACAATTAAAACCAATAAAGTGTCCAAATAACAATCGAAACCAATAGAAATCTCTAATGAAAAAAATCACCAAACTGCTTTTGCAATCTGTATTTTGAAAATTTCTCAGCCCATCAGTAGCAAATAATGTAATACAGGCGTAACGCATTTGCCAAACAGTATGGTTTCGTTGAAAATCCTCTCAGCTCGCTAAATGCTATTTACATAAAATGTTGGGTCTTGTCGTGTATTGGAGGGTTGAAAATAAGAAGGGTTATATATATTTTTTGATTAATTGCATCGGTGTTTCAGTGGATGTTGAGCTTGTTAGAAGCTCAAGAGAGTGGAATGAGATGAGGGATAAGGGATTAGCAATGGGAAGGGAGATTAAGGCGGGTTGCATTTATGAAATGGCGCTTGCTGGAGGAAGAGATGTGTTCAAATATAGAAATTAAGAGAGATGTTGGCGTAAAACTCAGGTTTGTCACTTGACAAGATCTGGACACTTAATTAGTCAAATCAAGCTTAATTAAGCACGATGGGAGACAGAAATACAATCTACGAGGTAAAGGACTCAAAATATTTGTGCCTGCTTTTAATGCATATTTATTTAAATTACACCGACATAAAAGAGCGAATTCATGCGAAATAAACATTTAATAAAACATGTTCAACAATTGCTCGCAATTAGCACATTTTTTTTTTTTTTTTTTTTTTTTTTTTTTATTTTTGG
>JAQGBW010000490.1:0-40431 GCA_034698625.1 Julus scanicus | reverse complement strand
TTTTGGTGTCACCCCTTGTGATGGTGTCACCCGGTGCGGTCCGCACCCCCCGCACCCCCCTAGTGCCGCCACTGACTGTATCTACCCCCGCCGGTTTTTCCTCACAGACGAAACTTAAACGAAACTGAATGGTGTAAATGGGCAGAAAAAAAAAAACCTCAGCAAGCCTTTGACCTGGCACATTTTTCAAAAGCTCAGTACCAAACAAAAAATGGATACTGCTGGAGTTGTCAAAGGGCGCGGCCATGTTGGAAATGTCATGCTAGACTTGAGGCTCATTCGCCTTCAAGGCCTGCCGAGTCCATATATAGATAACTGGGTTATGGGCAATGCCAATAATGCTGGTAACACTGATAATTATGTTCCAGAAAAAACTTCGAGATTGGTACCTATATCGCGTTCTGGGTTCTTGATGATGGCGAATACTAGTTCAATTTAATATACTCTTGTGTAGGTTGACGCTATTGGAAATGTTCCAATTGAATTTCACATTGCAATTTCCTCGTCCACTGGGACGAGGTATACGTTCTGGCAAAATTGGCAGACGAGCTCTATATCGAGCAATTTGTGCAATTAAGCAGTGCTGTTTGCGAGACGGTCCATATCTGGGAGCAGCTTGTTTGTGCGCTCACTTCCCGTAATTATCCAAAGGAAAGGGTTGCATAACACGTAATTACATACAAGCACGAAAAATACATTTCTGCCCACTTCAAAACCATGTATCGGTGCATGGTGCTTGATATTGTGCATCCATGCTGAAAATGTGGCTGAGGAGATGATTGTCTCACTTGCTGTTTTATATACACCACTATGCCTGTGGTCATTTTTTTTCTTCTTTTCTTTTTGCTAATTGCTGTTGTCATTTGTGTTTCTAGGTGTGGGGATTGTGCTAATCACTGTAAGTGGAATTGCATGGCGTCTGACGTCACACGATGCCCCATCATGTCGTATGATGCTTGGACTTCACTCTGAGGAGCCTGAACCTAATCGCCGTTTTGTGCCAAGGGTGCCACCCTCTTACGGAAGGCCGCATCATCCTTATGCAGGTAAAAATGCTAACCCCCTCACATGAAAACTGTCAGTCTACATTTCAGGAATTGCATCCACGACCATCGATATATTAAATACCTAGAATTGCCAGTGAAGTTGGATAGACCTCCTATAAACCTGGAATAGTCAGAGAATAGTGGTTTATTTTCTAAAAGTCAGGGAAATTCAACATTGATATTGCAGTTGCCTTGACTAAACCACTTATTAGTTATCACAATGTATCTATAGACATGGGGAAATTTTTCTTTTAGCTCATTTGAACATCATTTTATGTAAATAATAATTGGCATCACTACCAAAAAATGCATTTTTCTTCCACTCGTATAACTATTTCACGTCACGAACATGCGCTAAACTCCTAATAAGAAACTTAATTTTAATTAGTTATGATTTTTAATTCAGATATGGCAAGGGGTGGAAATGTTTTTAATATTAATTTATGTGATCCAAAATTCAAGGTGGTTAACATGGCTGCAAAAACTAGAAGGCAAGCCATTTGTTGCACATGTAAATTGCGTTTTAAAACAATTTCTTTGAGCATGAACATGGGAAGGAAAGATGCTATGTATAGTCATTGTTTTAATTTTTAAATTTTTTTTTATAAATGGTCAGGTAAAATTGTTTAAAAAAAACTGCAAAGGTCATTTCCTTATGCCTGATAATGAAAATGTTATATAGCCATCTTGCTTGTGGCTGTTTAAGTTTTCATATCTTTTACAATTTGTGATACTGTTAATTAATACCAAGACGACTATCTAAAACCATGTCTCGTCCATTATTTATCTTCCAGCTATGATGTATCCGGAATTTCAGTATCGACCACCACCTCCTTCGTATCAAGCGTCCATGCAAGAATATCGCCTTCGACTCTTGCTTTTGGATCGACATCATCCAGCACCGAGCACCTCACTCTCTCCCGTGTCGCCACCACCGACGTACAGGTCGAACACAGGCAACACGAGTACTTTTGCGAGGTAAATATCTCTTGGCAATGGATTACTACTGCTAATGTATGTTTGTTAAAAATCTGTGCATTTTAAAATTCCGCTGTAGCACATTCTGATGGCGTATGATTCTTAAGCACGGCAAATCTAAGATTACCGTAGTTGTAGTAATGGTAATCTGTAGTACTCGGAAACTAACACCTGTCATTCAAAAATACTAACCGAAAGAGCTGACTTAGATTGATCCTTGAGCCACTAACTTGTTTTCCTTGAATTATTTTAACTACCAGGCAAACTATCAAAATAGGAATGATGTACGAGCGCATTATTGAATTTTCACATCGATCTAATGGTAACGCGTCATTGAATCAAGTGTGATAAATCATGTAGATATTTTTTAAGTCGTACTTAATTTAACTTGGTGATACGTGCACTAAAAGTAGTCCTATAACTGATGGGTCAAATTTTATCCTATTGTTTTATATTAATAAATGTAGTAGCAATTGGCAACCGTTAGAGATAGCAATCTTGAAAAAGTAAAATTAAACATTTTATTGCAAATTTTGTCACAAATTTTCTTTAAGAAATCGAATTAATAGCTGCAGTCAGCTATAAATATGTTTATTGTATATTTGATGCAGCATCCACTCTTAAACAGTTGCCAAGCCCTGGCAAAAAGATTGCAGAAATTGAAAATTATGTTAATTTGCCTTAGTGGCAATACAAAGGGGTTATTCAATGACACTATGAGTCTCAGCTCATCACGCCTTGATTACATTAATGTTTCAATACATATGTTAAGCCTTAGTGGCAATATTAAATACAGTATAAGTAGCAATTTGCTACATATCAATGCATCCAATCTCAAGTCGGTGATACTATCAGCTATCCCGTAAACATTTTGATGTAAAACTGGTGTAGGACATTCTCAGTAAATTGTTTAAATGGAATATGGTGGTGCTTTGAACAAACACAATCACAAAGTGCTCATTTTCTTATCCATAAATTTTGTTTTCTTCAGGCCGCCCATCCAGTTCACCCGTGATAACGACTACAGCCGCCCTCCTAGTTACAGGTCGCGCGCGAGTTCTGTAAACCCTTATCCCAGCACCGATAACACGAATCAAAATGGTGTGATGACTTGTGGAACTCAAATGAGCGGCGTCTTGATGAACGCCCACAGCCGCGATCCATCGCTCAGCCTAAGTTTGCTCTCCCACGAAAGCCTGTTCGATATCGTGCCGGTGGCGAGCGATCGCCAGAGCAGCAGCAGCGGACCTCAGTCTCCGGCGAATGCCACGGTACCTACCTCATCTGCCTTAAGGCAAGAGCCTGCGCAAGACTTTCATTCGGTGGGAGAGCAGCGGCCGCACGAGCATTGGATCGGCATTACCAAAGCGAAACCCTCCTCAGACAGTGTCGTGACCGGCAAGAGCAAGAGGTCGCGAGACTGCAACGTGGTGACCATTGTGCAAACAAACGAATCCTCTTGCGTATTGGCTGGCGGCAGTGCCGTGTCGTGCACGACGAACGGCAGTCAGACTGAGCAGGATCTGGCTACCGAGCTGCAGGCGCAGAAGGTAGCTCACGGGGAGATGGAAGTGCTGGCTCACTTATGACGAGCGAGGGCCGGATCTGGATCTGGATCTGTGCTCCGGTTTTAGCTGGCCGTGCGAAAGAACTGTTTTCGACGCGTGCCGGAATCCTCAGCCTTTTAATACACATTTACACGAGAATTTGTATGTATCACGTAAGCCCAAGAGTTCGGCCCCCCGATTTTGGCAACTATTTTAAAAAAAGATTTCGTGGAGAAGAATTCCACCGACCAGATCATCAACGGAGCCATTATTTTATCGGTCGCCGCTGCCATGTGGCATATGTATAGAAACGAAGGCAGGACGTACGGCTCTGTCTTTTGCAAATAAAACATCTTTTTAATATTGAAGCTATTTTTTTGTTTTTGTAGCAGTGTTCATTTATAGATTCTGGGAAAGTTGCTCATTATCTGCCAACCAGTACAAGAAAAACCTTCAGTGGATACTATTAAGGTAAGTTCTATTAATATGCGTGAAGGTAATACAAACGGAGTGGACCCTAAATTATCCTTATTAATGTTAACCTGAGCCTTCTCTGACAACTTTAAAAATAATTACTATAATCTTAACAATTTAATAACTATAGCAAGATGAGACTAAAAAAACCTCTATGAAAAATGACACTCACACCAATATATTTGAAAAATTTTAATAAATAATTTTATTTTCAGGAGTAAAAAATGACACTTTAGTTTGATTTTTATTCTGAAAGTTTCATTCTTTGCCACGTGTACTCGACGAAGCTGGCCTGTTGCATCAATCTGCTGAGTCTTTGGAAATGCCGATCTATCAAGAAAACAGCTATAAGTATTCATACATTTGCTTTAAAAATTCGTTAAACGACAGCCTATTTTTTAGTTGGTTACCAACCTGTGTAAGGTAGAAACCCTTGAAGATTTGCTTTCATATTAGGAAGTTCAAGCAGTTCTTCCATGGTATGGATTTTTAAAATAAACTGCAGCACCTTCTGGGCTTCGTAGCAGTGCTTGCTGTTTTGATTCCACGTTACCGCAAATCTCAGGATTGCATCTATCGGTAATTTAAATTCGTTAATTATTGTGTCGTGCTACTAGCCTAAATGTTTGTAATGTCACAATAGCAGCTTACCCATCTGATCCTCTCGCATTTTTGTTATTGTTTCCTCCAGTTGCTTTTCTCCCTCTTCTTGCATAAGAATTTCTAAAGGAGAGAATAAATGAATGCAAGATAACTTAGATTTTACAGTTTTGCATTTACTAAGGTTAGGAAAATCTCGAAATATTAATATACGAAAGTCTCACCTTTAAAAATGTTAAGTGCTCGGAAAGGCTGCTCTAAAGTGATAGCGAGTCCCAAGGCTTTCACATACTTCTTTTTCTGCATTAGATTCATGAGTTGTTGCTCCCTATAAAACAAGTTTCAATTAAGGAAATGATTCATCGTTACAGTTTCATGTTTAGTTGTTTTTCTCCAAAAACCTTACTGTAAAATCAACTGTTCTTGTTTTTCCATTTTTTCTGCCTTTTCTGTCTCTGTGACATCCTGTAAACGTAATCACACTGGTCATAAGAACGTTTTCACTTATGTAGTTGCATTTGCACGTGAATTCAGATTTTTAATGCACATACCTTCCAAATGATGATGTTGGAATCTCCTGCGCCAGATATAAAGTGAGATTCGGTCGAACCTAATTGCAGCGCCCATACTTTGCCTTCGTGGGCATCCATAGTGTTAACACACTCGCTAGTCTTTATCGTCCACAATTTTATTAAGCCATCAGCTGCGCTGTAATTTGGAAATGATGAGCAAATTTAGGGATCTTGTCAGAGATATTCAAACTAGTGATTTAACTTTGGGTGGACCACGACAATGTCGCAATTTACCTGCTTAAAATTTGCATCCCTCGAGACAGGAAAACCAGCTTCAGCACAGAGGTCTCGTGTCCTTCGAAAGTCTAAAAACAAAACTTCTAAATTAATTACAGATAACTTCAAGACCTTTCGAAGCAGCTCTGGAGAAATAACCAGTACCTTAACGCAAGCAAAATCCGACAAAGACCATATTTTGATCGTGCCATCGGCTGACCCACTGGCAACAACTTGGTCCACCGGTGAAAACTGTAAGCACCAAATACCCCTTCGATGACCCCTTAGTGATCCCAACAACTTTCCATCCGCTGAATTCCATATTTTGATCACTTTATCCTGCGATCCTGTCGCAATTAGCTTGTCGTTGGGTGAAATGCAGACAGAGTTGATATCTTTCTCGTGAGCGATTTCGGTCCAGCGAACCGTCAGGGAAAACGGTTGCTTGAGAACGGTTAATTCGGAAAGTACTTTTTGGGGAATATCCCAGATTTTCAAGCATGTGTCTTGGCTGCCGCTAGCTATAAATTTACAACTGAGCCTAAAAAAGAATAAAAGGGGGGAAAAACTTAAAATAACATATACTAAATAGTGCTATACTAGCCTGTTTTACACAAGTTTGGATGGGAATTGCTTGTCTAATCCATAGTTAGTTTCGTTTTATTTAATTTAGGACTTACCTCGCACAAGCCACCGAGCCTATGTCATGTGTATGCCCCAGTCCAACAGCAACGCAAGAAACTACATGCGTTGTTTCATCCATTTTCCAGATTCTTACAGCATTATCCTGCCAAAAAAATGGTATATGTAACAAATAATCACCAAGGACAAAACATATAATTTCAAACAACTTTTACCTTTGAGCAAGATGCCATTACGAATGGGTAGCTAGCGAAGGTGTCTAGTGCCAAAACAATATCGGTGTGTCCTTGAAGGAGTTGGCAATGAAGAGTATCTGCATTGAACACTTTGATTTGCTGACTATTCGTAGCAATGACAAAGTGGCTGTCATTTTTCCCCAGGAAAGTGATGTCCAGTATATCGTCGTTAAAACCGACAAACTAAACGTACGAAAACGGTTTGCATAAATTGTCGGATCCACATAAATCCAGTCATTGGTTTTTTCAGTAATTATGCTTTCAAACCTGTTTTTGCAAGCTGAAATCCTCCAGCTTAATAGTAATGATGTTATGTTCAAACGTCACGATCATGATGTTGTTCAACGTTTTGTTAAACGAAGCCTGTGTGATTAAGGGCGTACCATCATCCACACCATTTCTATTGACGACTGGCTGCTTTTGTTCAAAAACTTTCTTGCCGTTGGTTAACCACACTTTCAAAATGCCTTAACGATATAGTCATAAATTAGTACAATTTCATGCAGAAATCTGGAATTGAAGCCCACAATGGTGATATGCATACCTTCGCTTCCTGCAGTTATGAAGTAAACGTTTTCATCATGAATATTAATTTCAGGAAGAATCTGTTGCGGCACTAGCAGCAAACTTTCGACAGTCTAAAATAAAATTTGAATTTAATTGGGATAAACAAATTACTCTATTAGAGCTTAGACTTTTGACCTTACCTCGTTTACTACAATGGTCTTTAAAGCCTTGAAATTTATTATATCCCACAGAATCACCACTTTATCACGACCCGAGCTGAAAGAAAACCATCCAGTTACACATGGATTGTTGAAGTTTGTTACTTTCATCTAACCTAAGTCAATTACCTTAACATCTGTTCCCCATCAACAGTAAATACCAGAGTTGTCACTTTACTGCAGTGTCCTTCAAGTTTAGCGATGTGAGTGCTCAAACTAAGGTCCCAAACGTGAATGTTGGCATCGTCAACTCCGAAAAGCCAATATTGTCCATCATGGAAGTGAAATTTCGTTACGCTAATACGGCCAAAAATAATGAGTTTAGTTTACTGAAACCTAAGGTGTGAAATTGATACGAAACTTAGGGTAATGCATACCTTACTACCCCTCTAGCTCCTTTAAGATTGTGTGTGCAGTACTGCCTTACGATATCCCAAACTTTGACTGTCTTATCGGTGCCTCCCGTCGCTAATAGCGAAGCTGTGCTGTCAAAAGCCATAGTGTGGATAGGACCTTTGTGCAGACTCTGAATTAAAAGTGGCGATTTTAATATATTATTCTTAAACAATTAATTTTTAAAATTAAATACAGTATTAACTCATTCAATTACCTTCCAGGTCCTGACTAATGTATCTGTATTCCAGTCCCATTGCTTTATAAGCCCACTAATCGATGAAGTCACTAAAATCTAATCAAATTAAAATCATTTTGTTAATATCAACTTTTGAAATACATAACCATGCATGCATTGATGATAAAACAAACTATCACCTTGTCGTCAGGACTCAAGACAAAATTCAAAATACTGTCTTCACTCTGTAAAATAGAAATCCCGTATTAATTTTTGTAAGTGAATTTTTTTACTAAATTTGTGAGGGTTACTTTTTGAAAATACTTACGCCGCTTATAGTCTTTATAATTTTTCCGGACGACGCATCGACAATTTTGATATCGCCTCCACAAGAGCAAAATAGAGTAGCTCCATCACTGCTTAGCTAGAAATTATACAAATCGTTTAACTTAATACTTTCTTTAAATGTCACACTTGCTGTAGCTAATTTATACACAAAACATAAAGAAATTTAAATACCTGAACACATCCTCCAGTGTAAAATGGTTCGACCTTCGTCTCAATCGCAAAACTACAAGAAATATAAAAAGCAGGATTAATAAAATGCTCTTCATTTTATTTTTGAATAATTTAAGAACTTTAAAATGAAAATTTAGGATTCATACTTAGTTTTGAACGTTCCAAACGGCAACATTTTAAAAAAGCACGTGTTCGCAACACTTGTATATGCTAGTTGGGAAGTTTTGGACAACGCAAAAAGCTGAAGCGCCGTTTAACTGCTGAATGACCTTTTCAGGTCACCTCCAGGTGGTTCTCTCGTTCGCCTTCAGAACACGAATTTCAAAATGGCGAATGTTGTGAATGCGAAAGATATTGATACCGATTTTCTTCCCCTTATTTATGATGTGATTCGTAGGTAAGATCTCGACTGATTGTTAATTATGTTGAAAGAATGTTACAGTAACCCTAAATGCATTCACTTTTGCAGTTTAACCAAACAAAACCTAAATTAACTAATATGTAAAATTGCACTTTGGGCTTACATATATCCGGTTACCATGCTTAAGCCCTTATGCCCTGGTATGCAACAATAATATTGGGCTATAAACACTCGTTCGTCACGTGTTATCTTAACTTGATAATGATTTAGGGAAAATAATATTTTATTTGTCAGCATAATTTTCGTTCTGGTTCTTGACAATCATAAGGTCAAAGGTCGGCAAACTACGTCCCGTAAATGTATTTTATACACCACCATGACCACGTGGAGAATGTGCTGTTGTATATCAATCAATTTTCAAGATTTTTCAATTTTGGAATCACTTTGAACGATTATGCTATATGATTTAGCTCCACCTAAAACTATTACCATTTATGGCCTATATTGAGTCAATGTGCGCTATTGCGTCTTCCCGCATGTAGCAACCTAATCTTGTTTGGATACAAACTATTTCACATAATTAGGTGGCTGTCTGGTGTAAATTCACCACTGTAGGAAGGGCGTTGTTACGTTGCCTGACAAGTGTGCTATAGAGAGGATAGACAAAATGTTGAAGTTGGCCCAAGTATTGGTCTCTGATGCATTTAGACATGTTCCGTCCCCTGAGCATATTGGACATTTATCACCCAGTCCACTCAAGCAGATTACCCCTGCTATGCTGTAAACTTCATACTAATGCTAACTACTTTTTTTTCTAATTTTATTTCTTTGAATTTTTAGCATTGAAAAGGAATCTCATGACTCATCCCAAAAGATTCGTGATTCCCACGATACATACCAAAAAATAATGGAATTGAAGACCAAACTACAGCAGTGCAAGGAGCAGATTCAGAAACTGAATGGTATTGACTACAATAAAGAAGATCAAATCAAAAGGTTAGATGCTCTCAGGAAGCAGCTTATCATGAAGAGAGAACTTTTACTAAAATATCGGAACATGTGCCACTTTGATACTCCAAAATGAATTTATTCAGCGATGTGAAATGAAGCTTGGTTTTACATTTTTCAAACTTTTTTTTTAATATATTGCAAAAGGATATGAGTAAAAATAAACCCTTTGTACGTAGACAGGCAGTGACAGCATTTGTACTTAGAACCAGCAGTTGCTGGTAATAATTCTTGGCTTTTTTTCTAGTTTACATTATCATTACATATATTTGAACACGATAATTAACAAAATCAGCCCCATGGGACAGTTTAATTGTTGAATGACAAGGCAATGTTTAAGTAGGAAAGCCAACTGCATTTCCAAATTAGCTTACTTTCAGCCATGTTGATCATATTTTGTACCCAACCAAATACCCGACGTTACAGAAATTGCATGATATGAGACGCTCCAACATCACTAGTGACTGATATCATTTGCTCTTCTATGAAAAGACATGTTCATAGTAAGAGAACGAAAAAAACGGCAGTGACGACATGCATACATGAAAGCCAATATCACAATGACTGGGGAAGTTTTAGTATTCTGGCTTAGATTATTTCACGGGTTTTCAATTTGCATTCCAAACCAATGACCCCCTATGCTCCCTAATGATCACATTTAGACAGACGTTTTAGACTGTAGCCTCGTTTAGCGTCTCTTTTTCCGTTTCATTATTTTCTTGTAACCTTTCCCAAACCATCCTGGTTTATTGGAGCTAGCTGACGAACTGCATCCTTCATTGTCCTCCACCTGCTCATCCTCGTTACTTTCCAGCTTTCCTTCCTCTTCTTTTCCACCTTTGGCCTCTACGTGTTTTGAGCAACTGGTAAATATTTCGCTAGCAACAGATTTCAGTTCACAATTCGCTGCAAACGTACTTTCGGAATTATTTGTATTTGCGTGATCTGGCTCACATAGCGAAGGCATATCAATATCACAGTTTCGTGTCCCACAAGGATCTGTATATGATGGTTCAGAGAAGGGGAAAGGCATGGATGAAGACTGTTCTTGAGTAGCAGGCTGCATTTCTCGATCTAAGTCGAATTCAATCGTGTTTTCCTCAACCTTAAATTTCTTTATTTCGGGTGCCTCGTGCCGAGGCTCTAGCTCGCACCGAAGTTCACCTTTGGGAGTGTCAAGCTGCTTCTTCATAGTGGTATCCAGTTCTGGGAGCGTTAATGGCGTTGCGAGCCTAAACAGAGGATCGCCTGTCTTTGAGTAAGAAGGAATCTTGACTTCCAAGTGTTGCATTACTCTCGCCATGATATCATCACATCGTCCTACATGGAATATACAAACATGATTCAGACAAGAAGGGGAATACTATGCAAATAAATCCCAAGGTATGTACCGTTAATTTTAAGAGCTGCCAAATGATCTTTCGGCGTCCACTGAAGGTTGACAATGCAAAGCCGTGGCCTATCCGATACAGGTCTGTCCATGCCCCACAAGCACGTATACTTCCGAAGTACCTACATTAAGAAAAGCACGAATTTACATTTTTCTTACAGATTATTCTGGGCGAGACATATTGTAGCTACCAATTTCGGTTGGCAGCCCTTTTGGACTCTGTCAGATTTGATTTGCCTAAAATTCTGCATGGGAGTTAGTGCACTCACCTTAAGACTAGAACCCAAACATAAGATCAAGTCACATTTTTCAGCTGCTTTAATGGCTTTTGACCAGTTCAAAGGGCTCTTTAATGTTCCCCGTTCTCCAAAGTGCACAATCGTGTCGACCAACTCGTGGCCACATTTGTAGCACTGGCGCCCAGTCTTGTGTTTCCGTAGCGAGGTTTTCTCGGTGACGTCGAATAGGCGAATGTATTCCCTCGCCGGCTTGCACCCCTTGCAGACCTGGCGATGCAATTAAGTTTATCCCGGTTACAATCTTGCCATTGAACAACGGCACTGGATATCTTAACCACACTCACCTCGATTAGCATGTTTCCGTGCACCTCCGAAATGGCCTCTCGGGGTAGACCGCTCCGTAAATGAAGTCCGTCGCAGTTTTGAGAAACGACATGAGAAATCATCTTTTGGCTATGGAGCTGAGCCAATGCCATGTGAGTAATGGTGGGTTCAGCTTCGCTGAGTTCGCATGAGCTTAAAAATGATATTCAAAATTGAATCCAAATTGCGCCACAATAAAAAGAAAATTGTTATCACTTTTGAAAATAGATGCCAACCCGATAGATTTCCCTTTCTGTAAAAGCGTCCAAACTCCGTTTGGTCCACGGTAATCCGGAATAGATGCTGCCTGTTCATAATGAAATTTAGATGCATTTTAGTAGGTGATGCGGAGAGGTATGGCGACAGCTTTGATGTCGAAAACTGCTTACGGTGCTAATTCCGGCCCCCGTGTAAACCACCACATATTTGGAATCTTTAATAATTTTGGCCAGCTGCAGGCATTTTTCTTCGAGAACGGTAGCTGGGTCTTCCAGCTTAAAATGTCACATATGTTAGACAGTATGTATACCTTACAAAGCCTGTGTTCCGCATTAAAAATGCTCTTAAATTTCACCTCTTTTTCTCTTTCTTTCTGCGTAGCTCGTTTTTCTAGTCGCTTTAACACTTCCTCGACCACTTCTGGGCACTGATCAAGCAATCCTTGCTCTTCTGGGGTTCGATTCAGAACATCTTTTCGAAGCACTTGAGTTACCTGTAAGATCATTAATTTTCATTTGAATTATTTATCATAGAGGATTCCAAAGCTATATAGAGGACAGAAATTAACTTGATAGTCTGTCAGTGTTTATTATTATTACGCAGTGAATTTTCTCAGCTAGCGTCCAATTTCATATATAACGAAAATTCAAATGTTTGAATTTATACATATTTAATGCTCCGGGGTTTTCCATGCCAAACTTCTCTCATAAATTCAGTTAAGGCATGCTATAAAAGGTTAATAACATGCGTGTTTTTGTAAGTTGAACGTATTTAACATTTGATTGTTGTCCCCCTTGTCATTTAACAAAGGAGAGTGTTTTAGGATAAAATACCCCCAATAAAAGCGTCAAAAATTCGTTATAGCACTAATACCATTTTAATCCTAGTTTGTACTTCCTCTTTGACTAGAATACGTCCTAATTCAGCCCTTTTTCGGTAATCCCTAGAAGTTGTTTCATCTTCTTTGACCGCCATAATATAATGATAGTAATTGCATCCTGTAGAGGGCAGCTGTGTGAGCATCAAGGGTGCTAAGGGCGCCAAATTTAAAAATAATTTCCTTGTTATCCAAAAGATTTTATGGACTCTTTTCTATACAAGAGTCCTTAAAATACAATTGGAATAAAATTCATTTTCGTTCATTTATTTGCAGTTTAAGATCCTACTGGACGTACTTCAACAAGTTACTTTCTGAAGTATTTCTACCGAAACCAAATATAGTGTTTCTACAAATTGCAAACGAGCGACAAAAAAACCTGCACAATTCCAATAAGGTGAGAAAGTATTTATTACTTTAATCAATAGTCACAATGCAAGTAATCCAATAGGACTTTACAATGAGAAAAAATGACTAGCAAATGCAATTGAAAAAGCATTCTAGACGAGAATGGTTGAAATGTAAAAAGTTGGATGTTTGGAAGTGTTATGAATAAGTTTTTTGCAAATTGGGCGAAACACTCAGTTCAAAACTTAATGTCATATTATTCACCCGCTTTTCCAATTATGTGAATAACTACCATAAAATTAAGAAAAAAAATTATTCTACTTTGAATCTAACACATTTAATTTAAATTTAGGTAGTTGACATGAAAATTGATCAATTTGATGTAGTGTGACTACTATATCATCAAAAGCAATTGAATGAATACATGATCTACGAAATTAAGCCAATTCAAAACTGTCTCTGTTCCCAAATAATTCGAGTTCATACAATTTTTCTGCATGTCAACAAATTATTAATTTCTAATTTATCTTTAAATATTGTTTTTAAAATTTAATGTCTCCGCTTTTAATAACTAGCCAGCATTACACAGGGTAGATTCCCAATTCTTTACATAGATATAACTATACTCACGTTTGATTAAAAGATAGAACATCATTCAACTATAATATTTCATTTGATCTTCAACTTGTGACATTTCTTCGATACCAAACACGTCGTTTTTATCCCTCATCAAATCGTAGATTGCTTTTAGCTGTTGTCTTTGAATCCTACATAACAAATTAAACAAATTATCACTACCTTTGTATTTGAAAAAAAAAAGCCTAATTATTAGCTGGAAACTCTGTCCTTACTCTCTTTCTTCTCGAATCTGCTCATCGGTTAAAGAGGCTTCCAGTTTCTCAGCTGCTATTCGGTATAGCGATTTTTTATAAGGAGATGGTTGTTGCATGAAATCAGTTTCCGGCAGGTTATCTTGCAAAAGACTTTCTGTTGCTTGTTGACTCAGCTCATCCTAAAATAATTAATACCGTAGTTGTTTTATACAGTTATGAGTAATTAGGGAGGGTAGAGTGGGTTGCAGAATTCTGAAAATCCCTCCTCTGTTAATGCAATTGTTAAGTAACAGCCTAGAGTTGACTAGGTTTATATGTCTGAAGCAAATGTATAATAGCATGCGAAAAGCATATATAATATTTGTACACAAGATATACCCGTAATGAGGATGTTTGCCCTGTGCTAGGATGTTTTCTATTTCGTAACGAACTGTGGTTATTTTTGCTGTCTGCTTGAAAGCCATGTTCGTGTCCTCTAGAATCTGTTTTGTGCTTGTCTCCCCTGCACTCTTTAGTCCAGTTGTCAGCACTTTTGACACACTCTGTAAAATTGTCGTTCCTTGTCACGAAATAAACGCAGATTATGGCAAATACACAGATAATACAAGACCCGATATAAAATTCTGGAGTTACGCTCCATAAAATCATAAAACGTTCCCAGTTTTCGGAATCGACTTCGTTTGAATGCACAGGTTTATACATTTTCCCGTCCATCTTTCAGAATTCATATCTTTGCAGCATTTGGCATGGAGGCAAGAACCCGGAAGTGAAATTCAGTGCTGTCAGATAACTCGGTCGGATGCAATTCTTTCAAAAATATGTCAAAATTCACTCGGATTTCTGCTAAATTTGTTTAGATGTTTTATCTTAACTTTTTAAGCGTTAACCAATTTATTAAGTACCATTTTATTCATTATTGCAGTCTTATAAGAGTCTAGTTAGTAAACTATCGGTAAAGTATATTCCAATGCAGTTTTTTTTCGGAATTTTAATATATATTTTTAGTGAAGTAAGATTTTCTAACAAATTCCCTTCCTGAATTTAGACATGCCCTCTCCAATAGTCACTGGCATGTCCCCAAGTGAGGGTCCGCCAGGTACAAGGGTGGTAATCAGAGGCGAGCAACTGGGAATTGGACCCCAAGATTTGATTGGTGGGTATTATATATATTACTTCACCTGGAAGGAAATCACCAGATGCCAGTTAGATTGCATTTATTTTCCTAATTTCGTGAAAATGTTGTTGCCCTAAGGTTTGACAATCTGTGGTACAGACTGCTTGCTTTCGGCTGAGTGGGTAACCCAAAATAAGATCGTTGCGCGAGCTGGCCCTACGAAAGGGCGCGGGGATATCATCGTGACGACTAGATCAGGGGGGCGTGGCACTTGTACTATACAGTTCAATTGCTTGATTGAAAGCATCAACCCTCTGAAAGAGGTTGCAGTTTGGCACGACGAATCCCAGCTTATTAAGACGTATGGCCGCAAACGCGCAATCGTTCAGCACACGCTTCATCAGGATAACCCGCTTGGCCTAGCCGACGAAGGCAGCAAGTGAGCCCGTTTTCGTTGAATGTAATAGAGCCGTTACAGGTGACTTTATTCATCATATTTATAACTTTCAGGCGGTACCCCGAAGCAAAATTGCAGGATATGTTTCCCGAAGGTTCGGGCAACTTGTCATCGGAAAATTTTATTCCCGTCTGGTTTCTTGTCGAGAATCACTCCGCAACAACGTAATGAAGCATATAGTGCAATAACATATTTGTCTTGCTGCCATTGATCGATCCCTTACCAATTTTTTGGAATTTTTTTTGTCAATATATTCAAGGTTTGATGACTTGAAAGCTGGCTTGAATTGTCTAAAGCGGAAAGTTAGTTCCCAAAAGGAAGGTGAATTGTCTTTTTTGAAAGCTAATGTTGGAGCTGTATTGGATCAGCTAGAGACTCTTAGTTGTAAGGCTTTCTTTGATTTTTTAATGATAACTGAATTTTAATAATTCTGTGTGCAAAATCAAAAGTCCCTGCCCTAAAATGCAATATTTTCTCTCTAGCTTTGCAAGATAGTATTGTCCAAGACAAGGCAGTGGTCCCAATATCCACTGACAAAATGGAACGCGCTATCATAAGTAAGCACGATTTATATTTAATTTAGATTTTATCATGTAGGTTAATTCTAAATGCCGTCATCCATTTATTTTCATTAGAATCCAAAGAAGAAGCAGACAAGCTTTTTAAGGATGTTCTAGGACGTCGTGAACGAGCCGATGCAACTCGTAATGGATTGGGAGTTTTGCAGCGATTTAAATTTCTATTTAATCTGCCACGTAACATAGAGCGAAACATTCAAAAGGTATGTGCTGCATATATATCCCGAGTGTTGTTGTAATAGTTAAGGCATATTTTAAAGGTGATGATGGCCGGCTTTCATTGCAGGGCGATTATGACGTGGTAATTAACGATTATGCAAGAGCAAAATCGCTGTTTTCAGATACAGAAGTCCAGATATTTCGAAAAGGTAAAATTATGCGTTTTAGTTTGCATAGTTTTTTGTGCAATGATTTCTGATTATTTGTATACTTTGCAGTGTATCAGGAAGTCGAACTACGCATTGCTAACTTCCAGACATTGCTTCTTGATAGATTACACGATCTGCCAATGAATTTAGACACACAGAAGCGCCTAATTAAGTAAGGACGTTTTTTGAATTATTGTAGAGATGTGAAATATGTCATTGTCGAAATTTATTTAATATGTTTTTTTTTTCAGGTACCTTGTTAATTTGGAAACGCCAGGAGATCCGGGCTGGGATTGCATCATAATTCAGCGAGATTATATTATTCAATTGCTCCAGAGTTGCAATGATGCTTATCTAGAAAAAGGTTAGACTTGTTAGTTGATCAAAATGTTACACATTTTCATCCATAACTCACACTGTGTTTAATATGCATTGATTTTTTTTAGACCAAACGTTTTGTGAAGGTTCAAGCATGCAGACATCACAGACTAAAGGATTTGGCGGAAACAAGTTAGCGGCACCTACTCCTAGATTAGGCAGAGGTAATTAGTATTAATGTGACATGTTACACAACTTACGAGTAACAATCTGATTTGTTTCAAAATTAATCGGTAAACACGCTGAGTCTATAATGAAATTTCATTTTTTACTCAGGTGATCGTCGCGGGTCCAGTTTTGTAGGAACTGACAACTGGCAAGATCGGCCACCTTATCGCGTTTTACTCGTGGAAGAACTTTGCTCTTTGGCCATTCAAGAGTTATCTAACTTGTGGAAACTTGGACAAAGTTATTTGTCAGGAGATTTACATTCAAAAGAAATTGTACGTCTAGTTAATCTGCAGTTTGAAATGTTATTTAGAATACGTTATTAATCTGTACATGTTCCTATTATGTAGATTGGTTCCGCTGTTAAATTGCACGTCGAAGCCGAAAAATCAATTACGTTCAATAAAATTGTTATCAAGGTGGTGCAATTATTTTGCCAGTATGTACAAGATGCAATATTGAACGAGAAGCAGCAGTTAGGATGGCCAGAAGCATCTAAAGATGCATCCAAGTTATGGCTACCTCAATGCATTCAGGAGATTAGGTGAGTGTTTATGTTCCAGTGTTCTTGTATTTTTTTTTTTTTTTAAACAACAAGGTTTTTTTTTTTAGAAATTTTTATTCAGACACAAATAAGCTTAAGTTACCAAATGAAGTGAACAGTCTTATCCAACAACTCTTATTTGATCTAAGAGTTGCATGTCTGAGATCCATGTTTTCACGTGCTTATGAAGGTATATTTGTTGTTGGAAAATCAAATTGGCTTCTCTAAACCGAATAGAACTATTTACCCTTATTTTTTTTTTGTTATTCATGCATATGTAGAAGTGAAAAGCTTACATAATGTGGAAACTTGGAATATCGAAGTAATGGAGCCGGAATACGGAAGCATCACACAATTGGTAAGATCCAATGTTATTTCCAATTAATGCTAGTGTATTTGTGCGTGTTGGGGTCGTTAACATGAGATAAAGTAAAGTTGAGCCGAATGTAACTTTCTTTTATCTAGCCCCATTTTTACGAGAATGCAATCTTAAAAACCATTCAGCTAGTTCGTGAAGGCGTTTTGCAAGTTGGGCCACAAGAAATCGAGGTATAAAATGACTTCACGTAAAATTAACGAAAGCTTGTATTCTTGTTGTTTAATAATGTGTATGCTTATCTAGCTTCTAGGTAATGCCGCGACCGAAGTTGAAATGATCAATCATTGGCGTGATCTCATCCTGGGATTTCCTCATATGTTGAGAGTCCTAGCCGAATCTCTGACTTCTGTTCCTTCTCCGCACACTGGAAGCACAAATAATTCAAAGACTTCCCCTTTTAATGTCAAGCTATCGCCTGAAATGATTGGCTCTTCTGCTGTCAAAAATAGCGCCTTAGACAGCAACAAAGATGAAAATACTGAAAACTATAGTCCTGTAAGTTGTCCCGTTGTTGTAAAAATTTGGTCGCAAGTAAGATGTTAAGAGTTGTTAGTCCCATGACCATAAAGCAGGATCCATTTGGAGAAATATCCTCCTTGCCCAAAAATTATGTCCTAGATATGGTACTGAGACCATAACGGATCCTTTCTTTGATTTTTCAGGAAAAATTGCTTTTGGTTATTCTTGGAAATTGCAGTTTTACAAAAGACCATGTTTTGCCCAGGCTGATGGATAGCTTTGCAAAGCATGGATTTCCAAAAGCTGATAGCATTGCGGAAGTGAGTTATGAAGCCCGTTTAGGATTTTTATGCAATTTAAAATTGTGACAACTTGTAATTAATTTTTGGAGCTATTCCATTGTAGGAGGCAGTCCAGAAATACAACGACCTGGATAACTTCTTGTTCAATACATATATCGACCTCAAATGCGACCCCATTATCGGTGTAATAGAACAACGCATGTATGCGGGACACTTTGACTGGGCGACATGTCCACGCTTATTCGGTATTCGGTCATACATCAAGGAAATTTTGGTGTCGATCATCACGGTGCATTGTGAGGTACATGGATTTTTGTTGCTCTCAACGTGGGAAATATATGTTACCTATTGCCAATCATGTGGATTTTTTATTTGATAATCTATTTATAATCATTTTTTGTCAAATGCCGTGTAGATTTACAGCGTGGCTCCTTCGGTGGTTGCTAGAGCTATGAGAAAAATGATCGAATCCGTATGCGAGGAGATTTCCCGTCTTTTCTCCTGCATTACTAAATACAGCCTGGCCGGAAACTTGCAAGTAAGATCGCCAGAACGGTTGTCGCGTTATTGCAATGTTTGTCCTCGATACCAAGTGCTGCTGTTTTCCCAAATTTAGGCTCGAGCCGACTTGAGGTCGCTGCATTTGGCTTTTGGGGATTACCTGACAAAATCTGCCAAGTAAGATTGCGGTTTTTAAGATTTCACGTTGCCGTAAATTCAAATTACCGATTGTTAACGCTATCTTATATCAACAGGACTTCGCTGAAAGAAGCGCTAGATAGTTTAACGCCCATTAGTAATGCGGAAGATAATAAGTATGAATTTTTCTTCCAAACTGTTTTGTCGACTTGTATAACCAAAAGGCCTAATTTCAGTTTTTTATGTTTCAATACTAGGACATTAGAAGATCAGTTGAATGTTTTCCAGCGAAGAATGAAAATCCATTTGATGTGTTTCAAATGCGAAGGAATTGCAGCATAGCGGTTAAACCACGCTGCTCGTTATTAGGTAAATGCATTCCGGTGATAAATAATTTATATTGATAGTAATAAAATAAGTTTAATCGTATAATTTGCTCAATCCAATCATTATTTAATCAATTATTTCCATCAAATTCAATTGCGAATTTTGATCCAACGGAGGGCTCCAAAGTGAGCTAAAAATCTCTTGTGTTTATCGTAGAGAAATCATACCGTGTTTTCAAACAAAATTATTCAAAATTATCAAAAGTTTGTTTAAAATTGTAAACAATTTTTTTTACAATTAACGTGACCTCCCAAAATTGGGCCAATAAGCACTGGTGTGCCACCCTGCAATTAGCAGGATTTTTTAAAATCGATGTTTCACTTCTAAAACGTTAGGTGGCGCCACAATCAAACGTCGGTCATCAGCAGGTTGCATGTTTTCGTTTGATGTTTGTTTCATTACATTTTTTCCAATTTCTATTATAAAAAGTGAGAATTATTAACGTTGTGTTAACGTAATGTTATTATAAACCCAATGGCGCCAATTTGGAAACCTACTATCTTCTCGGAATTAAGGTAGGCATCAAATTTTGCGATATTTTTTGCCTTAGGCCTAATATTTTCGGCGCCATAACATCATTTATGGCGAACCCATTTGACCAATTATTCACACTGCTTTGTTATTTAATTATATATTATGCCTTGACCGTTTTTTGAAGGATTTGTTTATTATTATGTCAGCGGCTAATATCGTAAACGTCGCATTCTCGAAGTTAACCAATGGAATTATTGTATAGATATAAATCTAAATTATACAATTTTCACTATATCATTGGTGCAACACAATGGCAGAATTGATAAATTATTTAAGGGGGTGATCCATAAATAATGTAGCACTTTTTTGCCTTTTTTTAAACACCCCCACTCCTTTGTCACAAATTTTACTACACCCCATCCGTAATGATGTCACAAAGTTTTAAGTCACTACAGGACCCAAATCTTTTTTCCCGACTGCTATTCAAAATTTCAAATGTTAAAAAAATAAAAAAAGTTTTACGGCATATTTTTTAACGTTTCAAATAAATTTTTATTGTGTGATGTCACATTACCGAACTCCCCCCCCACCCCTTGGTCACAATTGTCACAAAAAACAAACAGCCCACCTTCCTATGTGTGACATATTTTTTGAATGGCCCCTAATGTCTAGTATGTAAACTCACTCGCGATTTGTATTGGTTAGCCCAGAAAAATTCGAAATTATCTTCAAAATAGCTCTTGTCTTCAGATCTAGTATATTCCTTGTTGTGATGCAATAATAAGGGGGTGGAGTATCGTACTGCTTCAATTTTTGACATTATCATCATAATTGCTTACAAACTGGTAGAAGTAAACCTAGACACACTGTTATTATTTCAACATTTCACGTGCTTTCATGCAAATTTCCTAAAAACTTCACTAATTTTTAACATTATGGGTTTGAGCGTGACAGTTGCTGTCAAGCAATAATTTTCCTGTAGTAGATGATCGTGGTTCTGGTCACGATTTTAGATAAAAAGTAACTCGAGATCAGGAGACGGAAGAATAAAAGCCGAGCAAGGCATAGTACTTAAGTTTTTCTAATTAATTAAGGTTTTACGTCGTCCTCTTTTATAGTTTGCTAACCTAAATTCTTGAGCTAAGCTACAGTCGTTTCTCTATTAAATATTGACTGCTTTTTAAGCTTTTTCCATTCTGTTTTGTAATGTTAATGCATCCAAGACGACATTGATAAGAGCACCACTCTACATTGCCACTCTGGCTACATTTTTATGGTTGACGCATAATTGACACACAAGAGGTTTACTCTCTTCTCCTAATAGAAAACTAGATCAACTTCTAAATCAACAACTTTGGTATACAAACACTTTGTTGCTTTCAAACATACCCAAGTTGGAAATGCAATGTTAAACCCGTATACGATGCCAGGGGGCGCTGAACCGGTATGCGATTTTGTTGTTGAATTTGTACACCGGTTCCAGATCAGGAAAATAAATAAAATTCGGACATACGCTTAGCTTATTTCGATAAAATTAATCAAGGGATAGTATCTAGAATGAGGAAATACTGTTTTATTTATTGCACGGTGAATTTGTCGTTTGAACAAATTTAAAAATTGAAAAATGGCATAAATTATATCTTTTTTTTTTGGAGTATTAATCGCAATATTGAAATTTACAATATCATGATTCCCACAACCTGGAAAATACTGTAATGTCAGGAAATTTGAGAAAGTCGTGGAAGAGACCTGGAAAGTCGGGGAACTTTTCAAATTGGTCCTGGAATATTTCTGAACAAGACTAATTTGCCATAAACTTGTTCATCTATAATTAAAAAACATTAAAACATTAAAATATTTAACTTGCATTTCCTAATGTTCATGTTTCAATTTTTTTTCTTATTTTACTACAAATAAATTTCTTTGCTAAGTAAAAATAAAGTACAAAAATGAAGTGTTAATTTTGCATAGTCATGGAAAAATTCAAAAATGTACTGAATGTATTGAAAAAAGGTGTGAATTTCAAGTGTCTTGTCGACTGTCGGACAGTAATGACTGGGGTCAGTCGAAAAGTCGTCGAAATGCTGTCATTTGTTGTGTGCGCTCCGTTTTTACTTTCCCCTAGTTTTTCTTGTTTGTTCACCCCCCTTCGCCTTTCATCCTTTTAGCATAACTTTCCGAGCCTTTTGCTTGGCAACGCTCGCTCGAATGAAAAGCCTAGATATTTGTTAGGCGGCACAGTTCAAAAGAATCTACTTGTTTTTCGGAGAGAAAAAAGTCATATAGGAACGACGAAAAAAAAATATATAAGGGGGTTGAGGGCTCTAGGAGAGAACATTGAAATTTTCGGGAGGGATTGCACCGAACAGGATTCGCCCACAAGCGGGCGCCCCGTTTGTGTTTTGTTGGTGCCGCTTTTTGTAAAGGGGCTTTCCTCCCTTCAAAACCTCGCTCCCACCCCTCTTTTTTTTCCTTCTTCGAAGGGCTGCGCTGTTGCTGCTTTTCAAGAGTCGCACAATAGCAGATGCTAGCTTTTATTTCTTTGACATCATTATGATTATTATTACGATTGCTCGACAAAAAAAAAATGACTATATACTCGCTCGTCGTAATTACGTGGTTCGGAACGTATAGTTAGCGACCGAGAAACCCAACATTAAGTTTTGGCGTTTAATGAATGGCCCCTGCGCGTTTTGCATTAAAGCGCCGTATTATTTATGACGCGAGTTGACCGCATTGTTAATTCACGCATGCTAATTACTGTTAATTATTGAATTTTGTATCGTAGTTTGATACGATTAGTTAGAAATTAGGGTTAATATTTTTTCTGAATTTTATGGCTATTTGCTGCCATTTTTGTGCGTTAAATTTTCTATATTCATACATTTCTAATGTATTTCACTTAATATAAATCAAGTTTTTAATCTTTTTTCCTCCAAATAATTGACTCTTTCAAAGAACCTGGCGAAAACATTCATCTGTTGGTCATTTTCATTCGCTTTTATTTAAACTTTTTTTATGTCTACGCGCAACTCAATTTCTTTCAAAATTTCTCTGAAAATGTGTTTGTGGTCGCAAAATCCTTTTGAAAAAATCCAAACAAACACAGTAGAATTTGTATTAGAAAGGAAATTGCTCGCACTTGAAAGGGTTAAAAAATGGTGCATTTAAATTTGCGAGGCAAGACTGTAATTACTGCTTTTAAAAACTTTAGAAAAGAATAGCCCAGGGTGGCAAAAAAAGGCAAGAAAACAGTTTTGAAAAGAGGACGACGGAGGTGAAACGCGGGGAGTAAACTACTCATCCCCAGGCTCCCCCATTTTAATGGCTCGCCATTATTAAGATTTAATTATATCTTTAGAGATGGTAATTACTTTTTTTTTTTTTTTCTGCGGCCAATTTCAGAGTTGTGTTTTGGCGGACACTAACCTATGCCGCCATTTTAACGACGAAATTTGGAATTTTTACACGAACGTGAAAAATAATGTGTACGTGAAAGAGAAAACTCGAAATTATTCATTAGCATGGCGTGCTGCTTTTTTGCATGTCCGTGTAAAACGGTCGGCCATCCCTTAAGCTCAACATGCAGGAAATCCATTAAGCGCTAATCGCTAATTGGCGAAAATACGCGACTTTTAGCCGAAACACGTTAAATGTTGTCCTATGTCGGACGGCACACTTTTGTGGTTATGCGACTTTACTTCGGCTATCTTTATTGATTGAACCTCCTAAATATAGTCGTGTGGCCCACCCAGGCTTTTTTAAATTTTCGAACATTTTGCTTGAAGAAAAGGTTCCTCAGCACTTAGATGGAGCACATTGCGGTTTTTACTTTGGATAGAGAAAGTGAAGGGAAATCTCAAGTAGTTTCCGACAATCAATTGGAGGAGTAGTTTTGGAAGTGGATTTCAATTTCACTGACCCATAGAACGAAACTAATTTTCAACCCTAGTTTCAAATTTCCTTGAATTCCACATTGTACAAGTTAGTTTTTAGCATCTCTACACGAAGAATAATTGCACTCTGGGGACATTTTATCAGTATAGCAGTATTCATTTTGAAGTGAAATATTTCAAAATTTTAAAAAACTCTTCGATGACGCCCTATCCAAGATGCATCCAAACTTTTTCTTGTTAAATTTATTTTTTGTTTGCACTTTTTTCAAAACCCCCTTTTTATCATCAGGTGCTATTTTCTGTTTCTTTCTTATTATTAGCCGCACATAGTAGTTTACTACATTTTTCATTCTTATTATTTTTTGCTGGGTGTTATTTCTTTTTTCTTTGCCTTCGGTGTAATACCACGTCAGCGGTTCTATCCTTTGGAGAGGCAATGAACTCTCCCTGCGCCCGTCAATCAGCCGCTTCGGAGGAGGGGCCCGACGACGTGAACCAATGAACGCGTCCAACGTCACACGTAGCTGCCCTCGCCAAGATGGCCGCCGTGACTCCGCCCCCACCGAGCGTGCTGACCGTGCGCGGGATTGCCATTGTCGAATCGCCCGGCAGCAGGCGCGCACGCATGGATAGTTGCGCCTCGTTCCATTTATTCGCTCTATTTTCGCCGCTCTGGTTTCACTTCGTTCGGCGCTTTGGAATTTATGCCTCGCGCTAGGAATAACGTTGTTTAATCGTGGCCTTCAATGTGCATTTTGTCCCCTCGATTTGGACTCGCTTTTATCCCCCCCCTCCTCTCTTTATTTTGGATTACACACGCGCCGCGTTCAACTCATGAGGAAACCCACCTAAGTTCGGGGTAAGCTGGCCGACAAACGCAATTTTGCATCTTGGCCATGGGAAAGACGCAGAGCAAATCTTGTAAGTTTCCACTATACCTTTCATTCATTCGTTTTTTCTATAATGAACTTTGCGATTGTGGTTCCGGATACTCGAAATGCCGAGGGTGGAAGTGGTCTGTCAACTCCTTGCCGCGGATTACACCGTATTTCTCCCCCGGCTCGGTTCTTGTCCAAGGCCGGGATGGTTCCCCTCATTTCCCCCTTCCCTTCTCCAAGGGTCTTGGGCGTCGTTAAATAAAACCATACTTCCATCCCTGGCAAGTGGCATGTGTTGTTGCATTATTACTAGCTTTGCAGCTTGTCTTTTATTTTTAAATTTCTTTCAACATTATCGGTGTTGTGCCGCTTTGTATCAAGTTGCCTTTAGTTTACACGGGGGTCCTGGATGCAGCATTTTACGAGATGCTGTTGAGCTTACACGGTGGACTTTATGCAGATTTAGCCTTTGGCGGCTCCACGTGACTTCGGTGGAATTTCATTGATGCAAGCGTTGATTTCACAGTTAAAAAACCACGTGATGCCGTCAGTGACATTACTGCAGAAAGTAACATTAGACGAACTTTAGTAGTAATGTAAACTAGCTTCACAATTTATTATTTTGGGTTGTTTTGCCAGCACCTACCCAATCGTTAGTTGATTATAAAACATTTAAGCATACACTTTGACATGTTATGCAAGAGTAATGTTATGTCAGTGCTTAAATAACTGTAAACCCGATGGATTAATGGTCGTAAAGTCATCATAAAACAATTGACAAGCATGACAATGTGTGCTATAGTTCTTGTAAATAAAAGAAGGCATTTTGGTTTTATTTAAAAAACTTTTTGGAATAACAGCTGTAAAGTTTGTTAATTAGTGAAGTTGGAGAGGGATATGGTAGAATTCTCATCTTCAGTATTTGCTTCGTGATATTTCTTAAACTTGGGATAGAAACGAACTTTGAATACGTAGCAGGAAAAGCAACTGAAATCTGAAGAAGGATGCGACAGAAATGTATCATCGACGTCTTGTTTATGCATTTTTAAACCTACGCACCGCATGCAAAGGCGTCTTCGAACGCCAAACATTGCAAATCAACACTTAGCCCAGACTCATCGTATATATATAATGGTTGTAAAACGCCGATGACATGTGGAAATGTTTTTGCACGTGTCGCCCTGTGTTATCTGAAAAAAGAAATAGAAATGCTGAAGCTGCTTTATTTTCGTTGCAGTGGGACTATATCGAAAACAAGACTGTCCAGAAGGTGAATTTTGTTTTTTAAAATTTCGTACATTTTTCTAACACGCGATTGACGCAATGTCATCTAACTCTGCATGTGTTTTTACTTAATATTGGCATGTTTTGTTCATGTTACTATACCTGCTGTGGTTCCAATTCGGTATCACGTCAAATGTATTTTTGTATACGAATTTTTTTTTT
The DNA here is from genome assembly GCA_034698625.1 of Julus scanicus. NCBI lineage: Eukaryota > Metazoa > Arthropoda > Diplopoda > Julida > Julidae > Julus > Julus scanicus. Next base: position 14,200 of record JAQGBW010000490.1, on the reverse strand, counting down.
TAAATTTCTCTGTGAGTTGTAACCATTGCAGAAATAGACTAAGGGGAATGGTGTTGTTGTAATATGTATCCCATGACGCTATTTCGACGTCGCCATCTTTTTGATTATGAACCCCCCACTCCCAGTGTGAACGCGCTTAAAAGTCGGCCACTTCCTTAAGCTTTCACCCTTCTTTTTTTTATCCTGCTTCTTCCTCTCTCACTCCTCCCCCTCAGTTTGAATCTTCACCAGTCCACGCAGCTTCTTTCCCCCCTTTCGCAAATGTCTTTTTTTATTCTCATCCCCCCTCTCTTTTAGCTCTCCCGTGACATTTTTACCCCTCGGGCTTTTCGCCCAAGTTTTTGAAATCGAGCACAAAAGAAGCGTGCAGCTCCTAGGAATTGTTACGTGCTAGAATATTAACAGTTGATGCATATCCTTTTTTTTATAATACTTAAAAAATTGTCAGTTTTTCACCGTATGGGCTGGGGTAGCCTGGTTTTAAAACCAGTGATGTCGCATAATGATGTGTACAGAACCTTTTCTTTTATTGAATATTGACATTTCCAATAGTAACTTAACTGGGGACATTAAGAAATAAATCTGAATTCGTCCTAGCATGAAAACCGATTTGGATGAAATCCATTTCGTGATTGCAGCTAATGGAACGTGTCTGGGAGGAGAAAATGAGTGCACGTGATCTATGAATGACCTCTTAACCTATCTAATTTGTATATGCACCCAATGGCACGAGGAAGTCGTTCATATCGCGATGAAGGAGAGAAAAAAAAGCACGTTTGATTGACCGATTGCGTCAAGTAAACACGAGCAGTGATTTTACTCGTTTTGTAATTTTTTTTTTGTGTTTCCCAACAGGTGAATGTTTCGTCGTGAACGCGCATTTCAATCCTTTGGCCCTGTCCGATTTCGACGAAACCTTCAAATCGAGCAAAACGGATTCGGTGAGTTTTGATACCATTTTAATCTGAACCGTTAAGACTGGATTGACCCCGTTTGGCGCGCGGTTGACGTACTGACCTTTTTTAAAAAAACTTTTGTGTTTGCAATAATGGGAGGGAAAAACAGTTGATTGTAACTACAAATCGTGAAGTAGCTACACTATTTCGATCTGAATCTTAAATTTCACGCCATGCGTGCCTACAGAACCACCTGGGGGCTAAGAACCAATAGCATGGCGATGGAATACTTTTGCCTGAAATGAATGGAAAAACATTGGTCTAGTTGTAGCTCTGGTCACAACAACTTGGAAATCATGCGGGGCAATGCTCCAGAAAATACTCTTCTGCAGTGGTGAAGTGTGTTGGAAATGCCCATCCTAAAGGTTCGTACGCCACCAGGGGGAGGTGAAACGATATATGGTAAATTGGGGAACATTAAACAGTATGGGGCTTTAATCGACGATTAAGTTTTGGAGGGATTAATGTTGTTAAGGATGTGAATGGAAAGCAATAGGGCGCCCGTGAGTCGCCCATTTCGGAAAGTGGGTTGGACGGCAGCGGCTTCGTCGTCGTCCTTGGATTTTTGAGTGGAATTTGTGGCCTCTACGAATGCGAAAAACGAAATTGTGTCCAAAAAAAACAACCAACAGCCGAAGAATAAAAAAAAGCAAACGCGTCCGAGGCGGTTGAAAAGAAAGGCGAAGTGGCGGTTTAGGGGCAATCCTCAGCCTGACTGCTTCCTCATTAACATAGAGCGGAGAATGACATTCGTGATAAGATAGCGGAAAATCACACAGGAGTCGGCACCGTTTTTGATCTTGGCCACTTGTATATTGATAGATGGATGAATAGAGGCGGGAGGGAGCAGACAACCGGAGGGTGCGTGCTCACCAAATGGTACGGGGGGACCAGTTGTTATTATTACGAGCAAACTGTTGACAATACGTCGTGCTCTGGGGAAGGAAAATAAAAAAAAAAAACGTACTCCTTTTGCCCACTGTTCGTTCGTTCGTTGGGGTTTAGGAGCTCGACGTCGCATCGTAAATTTTAGTTCTACCAGAGTGAACTGGTAAAACGTCACTTTGGCTAGAAATAAAAGCTGGGCTTTTTTTTAAAAAAACCTGAGGTAAAAGAATGTGTGCCGTGCCACACATTTTTGCGAATGTTTTGTTATTTTCGAAATGATTATTTTTTGCTGGGTGTTATTTCTTTTTTCTTTGCCTTCGGTGTAATACCCGTAGTCATGGAATGGATTTCACCATAGTTGAAATCCATTCCTTGACTAAAAATAATATAATATCAGAATTTGAAACTATGTTGCCCTGAAAAATTTCAAGAATGTTTTACGCCATGTGTTTTTCAACTAGACTTAGTGTGCCGCGGAAGTTTAAGGGAGGGGGGAAAGTTACCTTTTATACATTAATTGCGAATAGACAATATTTAAAATGTTCATCTGAGAGATTTTTATGAAAAAACGCAATTTTTGTTTATTACATTAAGAAAAATGAGACAATTTCTCCTTAGAAAAACTTGGTGTGCCGCTTGAATTTTGTCTCTCTATTCCGTATGTTGCGGGGATTTGAAGCGCTAATTTGTGTGGCGTGAGTTGAAAAAAGGTTGAAAAACACTGAACTAGAATGACTTCACCTAAATTTCAGCTTTTGAGTCTACGAATAGGCTTTAAAACCTGTACGAAATTGGCCTGTCGTTTTCTATGCGTTTACACTAAAAAGATGCTCAATTATTTGGTCACACCTGGTCTCTTGTGTAGCCCACCGCGGAATGCTCGAAGCCAGGACAATTTTCTTGGAATTTAACGATCCGTGATGTATTTTTTTAATCTCAGCTTTTCTACTCACAAGTTTAAAAATAGTCTTCCACGTTAAAATGCGATTTTTCTAGCGTGAACGTGTGATTTTGGGGACGGTTGCGCTCGCTTTTTTCTTTTCTTTGGGGTGGCCTCATGAGACCAATTGACACCTGTTCGAGGACTTTTTCGAGCTTCGTCCTAATTCGGGTTTTCTGCTCTTTTTTTTTTTTTTTTTGCCTTTTGGAATGGGGAATAGTTGAAACGCGTTTCTCGTCGCGCTCTTTGATTTCTAGTTTCCCGGCTTAACACTCCCCACGGAAATTATCGGATTTCACCCCTCGCGCCTATCGATCATCCGCCAGAGGGCGAGCGGTTTTGCCGCACTTCGCCAACTCAATAACGTGACAAATGTGGTCAAAAGTGCGAAAAGTAGTCCTTATCTAGCAAAACACTTGAGACGGAGCGACGATTGGAAGCGGACTTCATTTTTGGATGTCAAAACTACCCCTAATCATAACACTTTTCACTGGGCTATTAGCTTGACCCAGAAATCAAAATTAACTTTTGTTTAATTTACTCTAGTCTAGAGAACGGGGCTGCTGCTCCTAGTTATTAAAAGCATTTACTTTTTGCATTATAAATAAATATTTAGTAAGAATTTTTCATGTAATGTAAAGCACGTGGTTGCAAACCTTTTAATCAGTCATTGGTTTATTTTTCTGAACAATGTTATTCGAAAATCGTGTAAAACCTGAATTGGTTGATTTTCAACTTAAAACATAAACGTGATCGTCGCGCTGTTTCATGTGTCAACACCGTGTGCGTGATAAAATGCGCTTTGGCGACACAACATCGCTATCGTGTCGATCCATTTTGCGCGATTTCACGGTTGCGCCACTCGACACGAAACGCCAATTTCGTTTTAATGGCGACGATGTGATAAGAATTGGGTTTACCCAGCTAAGCGTTGTTCTATTGAACATTGGGTTGCTAGGAAATTGGATGTTAGGGCTAGCGATTTGCGGGACATGTGCTCCGAAACACGTGGTGGAACCACGATTGCTTGAGCTGAAGTTCTTTCAAGACACCCCCTAGTTTTCGTTGCTGTTCACAGATGGCGCGCTTGACGTTAGCTTGTTGTGGATATAAGGGTGAATTTTCTGCAGTGTACTGCACTGTAATAATGTATTAATTTGTGTGCTGAGTATTTTGCCCCCTTTATCAAATGGCAATTTGTGCTGACTGTAGGGCAATTAAATACGATAAAAACACCCCAACACCTGAAATTCCTCACACAAATACAAGTTGTAAAGCAGCCTTAAAATTCGTGTTAGACGCCAGTATATGCTGGAATTTCCTGTCTGCGTCGGGAAATTTATATTTAAAAATTCTCTAATAAATGTTGGCAATTATTAATCTTGCAAGGTTCTTTAAAATTTTAAGTCTTTGTATCCTTGAAACATGCTTCAATTTTTTCCAGTAAATTTACTGTACTGTCCAAGTTGGATATGTTGATGGCCAATGCTGGGATAGTTCCTCTAAAAATCGGTCATTTCTGGTCTTAGCTTTAACCGTGGGGGGTCGTTAAATAAGTATGAAATAGGAAACAAGAGTCTCGTATGTCGGATTTTTGATTTGGTTGATGGGGGGCAATTGAATCGTTGGCGCTGGTCTTTTGTTCTCTAAAAATTCGTCGGTTTATGTTAGTTTTTGGAAAGTTGTTCGCATTCCCTCGCTATAAACGATCGTATTTCACACGAAGCATGCGCTAGACGTTGTGCGGTTTAACATCCGCGTGAGAATTTAGGATCGGAGGGGGGCGCCTCGATGCGGGCGTTTTATTTGCGCGCTTAATTAGTCATAATTTGATGAAAGCTGCAAGTCTCGATTCCAAATTGGCGGCGTCCTTTTTTCCCACGTTTTAAAAGGGACGATTTTAGCGAAAAATACACAAGTAATTGGCAGCTCGACCGCGCAACGAAACTTATCCTGCCGGCCGCCAAAAGCGCCGCCAAATTATCAGATTTGAGCATGGTATAATGTTAATCTCTCGTCGGGACTTTGATATGATGGCGGCGCTAATTGCATTCGTCGGAACACCATGCAATTCAACGACTGTTTCCTGCCGATTTATTGAAATTGTGGGTTTACGGAATCGAAATATTTTACTGCTGCTGCCGTTGCTCGACTCCATATTGGCGCCATCTGGTGTCGTATGGGGCTATGGAGACTGCTGCAGTACACGCTTTATTTAGTAAAGGAGTGTTTTGGGATTTATTATGGGCAGTGCACCGGATGTCATTGAAACGCCAATATTGCGGAAGTGCGGTGTATTGCATATAAATTGCTCTTGCTGCCGTAGCGCCCCTTAGTGGCGGATTTTACGAAGAAATAGTACTGCTGAAAGAAGTAGTGCTGTGCAATATTCTTTCTGGTGGTGACATTCAGTCTCTAAGATTGCTATGGGGCCATTCAAAAAGGACGTCTTCAAGAGGGGGATGTGTCTGAGTGTGTACTTGAATTTTTAAAATGTCAGGAAAGTCTAGAATTATGCTTAACGTAGTGTAAAAGTTAACACAACTTTTATGCTGGAAAGAAAATTTCCGTTGATCAGAAAAAAATTCGTGGAATTAATGGGTGCTTGGAAATTTATAGGATATGGGCCTTTATATGTTCCAACAAATTTTCTGTACACCCTACTTTAAAAAAGGGGTGGTCTGGGCTAAAATGGACACCATGGACAGGGGGTATGTGATGCACATTCCAAAGTGGAAAAACATGGTTGTCCATCATCGAATGGACTAAAAAGGAAATGAAGGAATTTTGGCCTAGGCTTCTCGACATACACTTGTGTAGCTCTAGTATTTCCTGGAATTCCAATCTTTGCGGACACCTAATTGACCTCAATACTGTACATGTTGTGCGGGAGATAAACTATCTTCGTGGTTTCCTGGAACTTTTTAGCTATGAGAATTGAAGAATAAGCCGGCTCATCGCGTTGTTTGAAGACTAAACTTGTAAAATTTGGCAGTCGTTATCGTTGTTTCACAAAAATCCTATAAGCGAGTGACCTAAAATTACCCGTGAAATTCTCCGACCTAAAGACAAATTAGTCTGTGAGCATCTCGAGATTAGCAGCTTTAAATATAGATGCCTCTGGTACTTTAAAAAGTGTATCCTAAAAAGGAGCAACCACAATTGCACGCAGAGTGGCACAGTAGCTCGCCATTGGCCGATTTTGACAGAATGTGCGAGCTTTGAACGCCGGAGGTGCGGGGTGCTTCAAAAACACTTACCTTCTCTAAAAATCATCGAAATTATTTTTGATTTGCTTCATTAGCTCGTCCCGACTGAGGGGAAGTTTTGACGACCACATCGTCAAAAGTCATTTTCTATTAAAATGGAAAACCACGCAGAAATGACCGTGGAATGTGGGGGTGGGGGGTTGACTTTAAGGGGATTAGCTTTTGAAAGAGTGTCAGAACCGTTCTCGTCAAGGCCGGTATAGGAGTGGAGGGATCTTGTGACTTTTGCTATCTGGGTGGTCCGTGTCGTTCTACCGCTGACCAGTGTCCGTGTCCGGCTGACCCCTCCCTAGCGAGCATTACTGCTTTGTTCGGCAACTGTTTTTAGGGCCTCACCCTGCAAGTTGGGTTCCCTTTTCTTCGGTAGAATTGAAAGATAGATTTTTTTTTCCTGTTCCACGTGACCGGGAGGCCTTTGACACGGCACGTAGCGTGGGCACACGGGAATGGAGGGTTTTGACCAACGCGAAATACGAGTGTGGTGGAACAGTTGTCGGGGCTGATATGGTTTTGCGGGAATTCGGGACAAGCGAACTTTGACCTCCGAAGCGATTAATTCTGATGCATTTGTTTTGATTTGTGTTCTCCGGGAGTCGGGTTGTCAGTGATGGCTTTCAAAATCCAAACACGAGGCCGGTTGATGGTCATGTGGAAAGGAGATCAGTAGTCGGGCTGAATTATTTGAAATACACAAAGTTTACAATTTCCTCGTGTGTTGCTACATTTATTACTGCTGTGTGCCTTGTTTCCAATTCAAAGCATTTCGTGACACCTTGTATAACGTAGCTTTGAGTAATGTATGCGTACTCCGGAGCATATGGAGCTTTAAGGACACAGTTGATATCCAGTTGTCAAAAATGTCTAAACTTACTGTCTCGACACTAACATTATACCAAATATTGGCAATATTACGAATTTACGTTTTTTTTTATAAACATTTTGTAACCACTCACTCTTATATGGACCAGGTACAGAATATCACATCCGTAATATTTTGACTGTAGGGTATATTATTTACTGTTATTTTTTCTTCTGCGAATTTTTCAAACACTGTAGTTTTCAAATATAAACATGTGCTATTAAGGCCAACTTTCGAGACGCCCTGTAAATGGAGTGTAGGAATGCGGGGTGCCTAATAAGTACTTGGATGTGACCCTTTCGGTTTTTTGTGCTGTAAGAGCCTGTTTTTGGCATTTAGCCCCACGGAGGAGTCGCACGTTGTCATTTTTTTTTTTACGTTCATTTTCATTTGCTAACGCTTTATGATTTGGAGGCTCTTTTAGCGGAGTGGGCGGGGGGAGGAAGCCAAGGATGGGGCCAAAAAAAATGAGGAGTGCTCCAAGCAATAATGGGCATCGTTAGTTTTACGAGAGTCATAAAAATGGTGGTGGAGCAACTAAAAGTACTCTTTTGGGTGGATGGACGAACGGGAGGGGAAAAATATATCTCATATTTTATATATATATATATATATATATATATATATATACCCTTTGTGGATAAGGGGGAATCTCGTTTGGGACGGATTCGAGGAGATTCGTTGTGACTCAACCGCGTGGTTGGCATAGTTGACGATGGAATTTTTTCTTTTGCATGCAATGTTGACGTTACAGTTTTTACTACTTGTTTGTTACTAGCAGGGTGACGTGATTCTTTTGATGTCGAGTTATAGGCCAAATGAGAATGCTTGGCCATTTTGTCGGCGTTTTCAGAAATGCGAGAACATGTTTTGAAACTTTTTGAGATGCCCTCGTGTTCAGTGTGTTTACCAAAAGCGAGTTGAGAGGTTAAAAGGGTCGGGGTAGAGTCAAGATAGATACGTAGTCAAAACAATTTGGTAGTATCCCCCCGATGCCAACACTTATTTGCTGGAATTTGTATAAAATAGGAAAGTTTCCTTTTGAAATTTGGGCCATTCAATGGATTTACACGTTTTCTTCTTAATTATGTGTAAAGTTGGGTTTTCTTACTATGTGTACATAATGCCTCGAAAGTCAATTACACGTCTAGCCAGAGGTTCGATTTTTTGTTTGTTTTGACAGAATTAGCTTCGTCCTTCCCCCACACACATTTTTCCTCCATCCCCGCAAACCTTCTAATTATTTGCTAATTTAGAAACCTATTTATTTTTTAATTAACAGCGGCACCCCTTTTTACCTTTAGGGAAGCCGAAAAAGTAGGTCCGCCGTGTACATTGTACTGCTTATTGTTAGATTTTTTTTATGCCACCCTTTCTTTACCATAAACCGCCAAAAAAGGTTGGATTTTTGTTATTTAATATATTTGAGCGTGACATTTTGCCATTGTTTCGTGAATCAAAAGATTCGTGGCAAACCTACCAAATGGATTTCGATTCAGTTTTTCTTACTATTAATATGAAATTTGCACTGTCTTTTTAATTTTAAATCTTTGAAATGGCAACGTTTTATGAGTTGAATTTTCATTCAGAACGCTCCTCATCGAGCTCATGACCCAATCAAATTGCATCCATATGGCAAACAGCGCCCCCGCTGCTACCAACATTTGATTAGATTGGCTAATGAGATCCATGGAACATGACTAACTTACAGGCCCCCTGTCAAATTGATTAGAACCTACAGTATGTTTGGCAGGAAGATTAGATTAAATTGGTGGACTCTTTTGCTCCAAAATTAGCATTATGGGACGTTGTTTCGCCACGTTTAGTTGGTCATGATCAACACATGGGTTAGGGGTTTTTAAAAATTAGAGGTACAAAATTTGAAACCTCCGTGGCCTTGCACAAATGCAAGCTACACTGACTTTTCAAACACCCTCACCTTCGGCGCATGTTCCACTTTGGTCAGCTGTACATTTTTATGGGCGAGTAAACAGGAATGAAAGCCGGCGAGAAGTTTTCCGATAAAAAGAATTCATTTAGTTTTAATTTTTGTAATGCTATTTTTCACTCCAATGTACGCAGTTTTGCCGTCTAGAAAATCCACCTGCTTTTAGCATCTAAATGCACTTAAGGAGCGTAAAGTGCGAGTTTGATGCAGGGTTTGGAGCGCGAAATTTTCATTCCTAGGCCTGCTGGAAGTGCACTCGTTGCAAGGGCGTACCTCCTCCCCGTGGCGTTTCCGCTCCGTCACGTGATTTCGTGTTTATTCCTTCCTCCCGTGCCCCGCGGGCTGCTTTTTTTTTTTAATACACCTCCCCTCTTCCCTTCTTTGTAGGTGCTCCTAGGCTCACCTGGCCGCTCGTTGCGCCCCCTCGCCTCTCCACCTTCGCTCCCCTAGTTTTAAGCCCCGTCTTTGTCGGCTTGAGATCAAAGGAGGCCGCCTGCCGCCATTGCCGAATGGACTGGCTCGTTCCCCCTCGGGGCATCATTTGCCTTAGTCACAGCGCGTTTATTTATTTCTCTCTCTCTCTTTTACAATCCTCCTCCTCCTCCTTCTCTGAGTTGAAACCAGTCTGAATCAGCTAGGCGAACAGACGCGAGTAGCATGCCCGCTTCTCGCCTGTTCTTATTATTATTATTATCATCGTCGTCATCATCATCATCGTCGACGTCGTCGTTCTTCGTTATTGTTATTATAGTTTTTCTGCTCCTTCGTCCGAACTATTTCATTCACTTTGCACGCTCTGTCCCGAAGCCACAATTTGCAACATGACTAATAACATCGCCTGCTTGACCATATACTATATCTTAGCTTCTTCTTATTATTGTTGCAAATTTCATAATCTTTATTTTATACGCCATTGAAGTAGTGATGCATTTGTATCGTTCCACTTTTCCTGGGTTAGATTTTGTCGGTACACCTGTCAACTTGACTAATTTCGTGTAATAAAAACAACAGGGCCTAAGGGGAGGAACTGGGGCTTGGACAGACCATATAAAGACCCTATAATGTCAACACGACTTGTTGAACTGTTGTTTGTGTTCACCTGGTATTCAGCTTGAAAGGCAGTGTTCCCACATTTTGCTGAGAATGATATTCCCTGACTCTCCAGGACATTTTTGAATTTTTCCATGACTATGAAAAATTAGCTTTTTTCACTTAGTCTTGGTCAGAAATATTCCAGGGCCAATTTTAAAGTTCCCTGACTTTCTATTTGTCTACCACGACTTTCTCAAATTACCTGACATTCCAGGATTTTTCAGGTAGGAGGGAACCCTGCTCGAAACAAACGCGGTTTTTCTTTATATTTATTTTTGCTTATCAGCAGATTCACGCCATTGTATAGTTCATAAATTACAGAAAATGTCATGGATGTTGTGTTCGTTACTGTATTATGTGGTTTACAACATTGGATTTGAAATGTCAATTTTTTTCTTTCTCCATATTTATTTGCAATCTCCCCGTTGTGTGACGTCACGGGGTGATCCTCCGGTTCGATAATTCGTAAATGGTGGCATGACCTCAAAACGTTTTTTTTTTTTTTTTTGGACAGAAAACAAGTTGGTCAATATTTCATAATGCGTGGTTTTTCTGTCGTTTATGGTTTGAAAAGCTTTTTCTCGATGACCTCTCATCTCCGCCCTATATTGTATACAGCACAACAAAATCTCTGGTATCTTGTCCATATTAGCTTTGTCGAACCAAAACAAGTCCCAATGTGTGTCCCCATTAACCGAAATATCGAATCTCTTCTTTAAGAACGTGGATTTCTCGTTAAGGATCGGATGCTTAAGGGGAATTAGGTCTTAATGCCCAATTAAACTCGGCCATCCATGAGAAACAAGGATTAATTAATCATGAAAAAGATGGCGGTTGCGTTTGCCGAAGCGTGCTTAGAAGAAGTTTGAAAAAAAAAAGGTATGAAAGCCGAGATTTATAGAGCAATAGAGGTAGGCGTATTCGGAGGAGGCTTCAGAACGTTGGGATTGTTACGAAATAAAATTTATGACTCGAAATTAGAAGGAACTCGAATTTTGATTTTTTTTTTTTCTCCTATAAAATTGCATCCATTGTGCTTCTGCCTCGTGTAATTAAGGTCGGGCGCAATTTGGCCAACCACGATTTTTGCCAATGCCGCACCTGCATCCCCCCACAGCGCTTTTCGGGGTTGCGGCGCCGCTCAATGGGCTCCAACTTTTATAGACAATTATTGTATTGATTAAGGGGGGGAAAGTTTCATTATTTTTATTGGTTATCGCATAGGGGGAACGTTTTGCCTACGCTTTAATAGAGGTGATCGAGTTCATTATACCGACGCGGGTATACAGCGTGTCGCAAAATGTTGTTGGCGGTGATCGTTATGTGGTCATTTTGAAGTGAATATGGCGATGTGTTTAGAAAACGTTTATCAGTTTTTTAATTGGTTCTATTCTTTTCTCGCTCGAGCTTAATGAGCTTATAAACAATAGATGTGGTCGTAGAATGGATTTCATCGCAGCTGATAACCGATTTTAATTGAATGCAGGAAAATGTATTTCGCCTCGCACAAGTTCTAAACTAGGGTGAAATCCATTCCGTAACACCTGCTATTGTCATCGATACACACATTTTACGAATGGGTATGTGTTTGTAAACGCTAGATTAATGTATATTTTTTGCGTAAAATTCTTACTATTTTCTTGATAACTTGATAAGAATGCTGTTTGGTTTTTTTCTCCAAAGTACAGTGGAACCTCGATTTACGAACGTCTCTATTTAGGAACACCACATGTTGTTTCGATTTACGAACTGGACAAAACTCTGTGTACAGCAAGGCCCCCTATACTTTAACTGCTAAAATAAAGGACATTTTCAGTAAGTGGAGTGAAGTGCAGGCTTTTATTGAGAAACATCACCCTGACACAAGGCCGTATATATGGGGGGGGGGTCATGGGGATAGATTCCCCCCCCGAAATTCAAGAAATTTTACAAAATTGCAACCCGAATCAGCCAATTTTCTGCGATTTTTGTAAGGTAAAGACGCAGTTTTTCGTTGCTAAAAGCACAATTTTTCTAAGGTAAAAACGAGGATAATAGTGGGACGCATTATTTGGATTTACATTAATTGCAATGGGTGAACTTGATTCGAATTACGAACAGGGTCATGGAACGGATTAAGTTCGTAAATCGAGGTTCCACTGTATACATGAATCGTTACAATTATTTCTAAAAACAAAAATGTATCCCCAGACTTTATGCTATTGGAAACAACTAGCATATGTTTCAACTTAATACCCTGTAATGTCAGCTTTGAAAAATGCCCTGTATTGGGGGTGAAGGTGGGTGATTACCAGTGAAGCTATAAAAAAAATCCTCTGTTGCCCTAATTGCTCATGATCACCGGTCATCGGATTACCCGACTCCCCTTAATGGTCCACTGTTCTGTTTCTGACGCCATCTGTTTTAAATAAACGCCTGTTTATATATTTCCGATATGCACGCACACGGATCACATTAACGTGCGCTCATCGATCCTACCGATCCGTGCTAATTCAATCCACACTGCGTTGCATCACCGCTGATTAGCACCTCCCAGAAATGGCCATCCAGATGCTCATCGCGGGGGGTGAATGCTTTTCATCCGAACATCATTAATGATGATGTGTGCCGTTTATTTGGTGCGATCCCAATCGAGATTATTATTATTGTGCCATGTGGTCACCCATTAAGGCTGTATTAATTTAAACATGCCATTTCTGTTTCGTCCTATTTATTGTTCTTCTTCTCCCCACTCCTCCTCTGGGGATTCAAAGCGGAACTTTATTGATGACATTTTTTGTTAATATTTTCGGGATGGCTCTGGGCCATGAAGGGAAATATCTGTTTCTAGCAGCTCCTTATGCATGTCATAAACCACAATACCAGTGGGTTCACATTAACCGGACTGCGGTGTTTGCATATTCAAACAATATTCGACGGATAACCTCGAAAAAAAATAATTCAACGTTGGGTGTTTGTTTTTTTAAGGATTTTTGGTTGTGTATTCGCCTTAAAAAGCTGACTCGTTACACAATGACCTAGTTAAAAATCCTGTAGCGAGTGGCACGAAGGATTGGACGAAGTGCAGTTTTGCCTTGGCACGCAATTGTTTCTAGTCTATAATTAGGTGCTGCACTAAAAAAAAAGTTTTTTTATGCTTTTAGTAGCTTCGAAACCTTGTTTTAACTTTTTTTTAATATATTTATATCGTGGACGAGAGAGGAGGTATAGGAAATGCTCGGTTGATAATTTCGATTTATGATGCACCTTGTATACGTAGCCCAACACATGCTTTGATTCATTGAGAATCTTGCCAGTGTGACAAATTTCGGTTTCCCATATATCCTTGCTTGCAATACCTAGAGCACCTGCATTTTTTTTTTAAACCTAAGTAGGCTAAGTAGGATGAATTACGTATTGCTCTTGAAATTAAAAATTTTAAAAATGCACTCTTATTTGATCAATATTCCTCGTTTTAGATCTAAGTAGGTATTCAAACCGGAAAATGTGCGTGTTCCATGGATGAGATCCATTTCTTGACCACAGACCTTGCTTTCTCTGATTTTCAGTTTGCACATGCTTTTCAAAATGGCCGTCTTAAGTAGGCGAGTGATGAATGTTGTAACTTCTGTTGTCCTCTTAACAAAGCTATTTGTGCGTGGACTCGCTTAAACATGGGTGCCATGTAGTATATAGTGTTGGTACTCTTTTTTTTTATGGGCTTGTGTGTTATGATTGTATGCGATGGGGGGAGCGAGGTGAATGTATGGCGTGCGCTATATTTTATTAGGATAAATAATACGCAGGCCTGTCATTCTGATTCATCGATTGGAGAAGGAGATTGGTGGTGATGGAGAGATGTGGAAAGTCGGTTCGGATGAAATTGCGCGGTGTTTGGGGGGGAATTTCATTATAGTTAGCGCTTTCTTTCGCCATCGTCCTCCCTGATCAAGTGGAGGGGAAAAATCCTTAAATTTATCCGCTCTCACGGGATTCGAGGACTATACCCTTACAGGGTGGCGTACCATTCGTTGGCAGGAAGTCAGAAAATTCGTGAGCTAGGGAGTAGCACTTTTTCAGTAAAAATGTTGCAAAATAAACAGGGAACTTCGCATGGAATACGTAGCTGTACAGTCTTGGGTGGTTGGAATGACATATGGTATTCCATTCCAGCCACCTATGTGAAAGTACCTAATACAGTGGAACCCCGATTTTACGTTGTCCGTTTCGTACGTTATCCCGCTTCCTACGTCATTTTATGCTGGTCCG